>JABFPB010001245.1:0-26716 GCA_022817645.1 Ceratoteleas bidentatus | reverse complement strand
CCGCTGTGAGGCCACTCTGAGGCCGCTGTGAGCTTGCTGTGAGCCGCTGTGAAGCCGCTGCGATACTTTTTTTGTGTTTCACATGGTCCAAACAGTGCTGCGGAAATTTCCAATCGCTCGTGGCTCACTTTCACATGACATGCGGTTCACACGCGGCTCACATGTGATATCGCCGTGAAATCACTGCGGCTCACAGTGTTGATTGGGTAGGATCATAACATGAATGTCCTGCATTGTTGACGTTATAAAGTAATGAAAACTACAAAACTAAGTTATGTGACGGCACTCAATAAAAGGACTGTGAATTCGACAAGATTTTTTTTCCGTGCGCTTGACAAACTCCGACAAGTGGAGTGGGCGTCACTCCGAATTGGAGCTTCACGAACTCCGATCCGGAGTTACCCAACCTCCGACGATAGTGATTTATTTTCCTCTACTGCCAGAGTTGGCCCAACTCCACTTTTTTCTCAGTGTAGTTTAAGTAATAAGCATAATCGTTATGTGTATTATTTAACCTAGTAGAAATTGAAAGGGCTGAAACGGGGTTTGTAACGGTGCGCCCAGCTTGACCATACTTGGGCGATGTAAACTACAAAGATTTCTTAGTCATACAAATTAAAGTGCAGTAATTTGAATCAATAAATTTTTTCTAAAGATATACTTCATTTTGCAGTCAAAAAATGCTGGATACTGTCGGGCTACCATATTCTTTTACCACATGTGCATGGGAATAGTATATTTCATAACAAGTGCGCTTGTCGGGAAACGCCTATTTCCTGTCCTAGTTGCGTAATATACTAATTCCAAACTGTCCAGACAGTCGAGACTATTGTCATACTACTTGACTGAAAATAGTCTGGATACATTCTGACAACAATTTGGATAAGTCTGGTAAAGAATCATGACCCAAACTGTACACCAACCCGGTTCAATTTAGTACGACCGCTGTGCTATCTCCGTCCGAAGTTGTTAGCGGGAACAAGGACTTTAAATCAATATTTACGACTTTAATACGAATATAAATTTGTTTTTGTGATTTTTATCAGTACGTATATCACATTTAGGTTTTTCAGTTATTGTTACTACTGATAACTTACACAGTAAAAAGCCGGAGCTAAATGGGCGACATGGGAGTGAAATATTCACTCCATATGGAGTTGACATATTCACTCCGGCAGGTCCACTCTTTATCGGTTTCAAAACCTAGTCGGAGTTCACTACAGAGCGCATGCACAGTTGACAAAATGACTCCGCGCGGTGTAAATTTTCACTCCGTTACACTCACACCGTAGGTTCAAACTCGTGAATCGTTGACCGTGTACAAATTCTGCCATGACAGGTCGATTATTTTGGCGCTGTGAGTGATTTCGGGTTGGCGTATATCTGGTCTGTTTCTTGACTAAAGAGAGTCTCGCAGTAGTCTAGAAATAGTATGGATATAGTTTGGCAATAGTCAGATATTCAGACTAAATGCAGATTTACTTTTTCCTGCAAGGTCATGAGACAGTATTGCAAAAATTTCAAGAACCGTGTACTCTCATCGAATCATCATTCATATCTCGTTCCCCCGTTTCGCCAACATAACCTTTCCGTCGTTAGCATCGCTCTGAAAAGAGCGATTTCCCGAATCAACGGCACTTGTTCCACGAAAAATCGCCGTTAAACATATGCTGCGGATACACGTGATGCCGCGAAAATATTCGCTCGGTATCGATTGCCGATGGCACAATATCGCCGCGTAAGAACGGATTTAACGAGGCCGCCATGTTTGTTGGTCGCACGAAGCCGCAAATTTATTCACGTGTCGCCGAAGTCACGGACCGCCGGGATTATAACAATTGCGACGAATTCGGCGAGATTACAGCGTGGTCGGGTTTTTGCGCGCGAACTTCGCCGCGCTGATATTTATCTGAGACGACCCCAGGCAAATGTAATAATGATATAAGTATGATAATGCTGGGCGAAATAATATATTGCCGCGGCTAACGCACATTTCACCTGCTGCCAGTTCAATGCGATGTGCGTTATAACCATTTTGAGCGTGGACACGCATTCGGCGGAGCAGTTCGGGTTAAGGTGATGTCTCAAGCAAGGAGCAAGTTTAAATCGGCGGTTTGGCGCGAAAAGCGATGTTTCGTTAGTGTAAAAGAAAGTACTCATCAGATGTTGATTTACTGACCATGGCAATTCTGCGTAAAAATCCGCACATTTTGAGCTAACTGTCGACTATTTCGAAATCACTATTCGACTATTTCGAATAGTAATTTCGTAAAAATGCCAAGGAGCATTTCAAAAATCGTCTTTTGTGAACATATTTTTATAAATAATTAGGGGGGGAGAGTCCGCGTGGGCGCTATGCGCCCCATGTAAAAATATTCATGTAATTTAATTAATTAAATAAATATTTATTAAATATGTATATTTTATACTTTTAGAATAAAATTGCTATACTTATTCAAATAATAATGATAGTGATTATTTAATATAAAATGAAATAATAAAAAGTTTAAATTCCATTATTTTCGCTTAAATAACACTGCAGATTATAATTTTATAGATCTTGTTTAAGTTGATAAGTTTATGACACCTTAAAGTACTGCAAATCTTTTGTAATTTTTTGGTTAGGATGTCAAGCAAAATATTAATACTATACGGACAATTCTCTAGAACTTTTAACTTATGAAAATGTATAAAGGGAAAATTAAAATCAATAGCACAGCTTTATTTCAATGATTATTATACCTATTACTGCATTAATAAAATTATTTTGGTGTAGAACATTGAAATTTCTTATGCGCTCGTATAAAAAAACAATAATAATTCATTCAACTCATGTAAGAAATCTTACGTTTTTGACATCCAAATGTAACCCATGTTAACCGTGACACGTCTAACTCGATATAAATCCGATTTCAAGATATTTCAACAAAACAAGGTAATGCGCATACTTTGCAACGCGCCAGCATTCTGTGCGTATTTCAAAATTTACAAAAATAGTTAACAATAGTTACCCATGTAGAAAAATCGGTGGCTTGCCAACCGTTACTATCGTCTGGATATTGGCCCAGCTTTGACAGCCAGTCTTGGTAAACAGTCGAAATGTAACACCAATTTACTCTGGCACAATATTAGCAAATGATTGGCCCAAAGTTGGCCCGATATTGGCATCTGACGGTCGATTTCTTTGCATGGCCAACGTTTGGGCTACGGTTGACAGACAAACTAATTCATTATACTAAAACACTGACGTCAGCTGCTTACGTTGGACCTGAACTGGCCCAACTGTTGGTTTTTGCCAACCGTAAGGCCAGAGTACAATGTTATTACATACCTAGGATCAACCAACCGTCAACCAACAGTAGCCAGTGCTGGGCCAATGCTGGGCTAATTGTAAATGTCTGCACGGGAAGTTCCTAGATTTAAGAGATATCAACAAGAAAGCTTTGTTTTATATATAAGTTTCTCAGTGGCTCAGTGGTAAGGTGTCCGCTTGGCACTTTGGGGGCTTAAGTTCGAGTCCCAGTGAATATCTTTTTTAATAAGAGAATAAACGTTTCGGAACTTTCGGAACTTTACATAACCGCAATAGAAACGTTCACCTAACGTTTTTTGAACGTTCGGTTCCGTTGGGGAAGTCCTGGAGGTTTAACAAAAACATACCTGAAAAGTTTTGAAGCGTTTCGAATAGGTTTCAGGAACGTTTCCACAACGTTCTTTGAATGTTGCAGCATCGTTTTGTAAGCGTTTCATAAACGTTTCAAGTTCGAACGGTATTTTTCGAAAAAGGTTTCCTGAACCCTTCAGAAACTCTTCTGAAACAAAATTTTTTTTTACAAAACGTTTTGTGAAACGTTCGTGAAACTTCTTTTTGGCGGACAAGTTACCGTTTCAGAAACGTTTTTGTAACGTTCAGAAGGTTTCTGGAACGTTCTTGCAACGTTTCGTGAAACGTTGCAGGAACGTTTCTGAAACGTCCCGTTCGGAGGGGATTATCAAAACGTCTGATGAAAAATGTCTTTTTGTATTCCAAAATATTTAAATAAATAAGGCTACTTCGTTATAAAAATAAAATGCTACTTTCTTGAAGTTGTAATATGTTATTCAATTCTGATGATATTTTTGCTGAAAAATTATGCGATTAATAGGATTCCGAACCACCTGAACCATGGGGTGATTCGGTGCTTGATGCCAGTGACTTTGGAAATGAATGCCTGTGTTATAATCCTATGATGGGAGATTTTTCCGGTGATTTGGACTGCCTTTATCTTAATATATATATCCCAAGAAATACTCCGCAAGGTAAACTTCTGGCCACTATGATATGGATTCATGGTGGAGCATTTGTATATGGCAGTGGTGATGATGTGATGTATGGTCCAGATTACATTGTAAAGGAAGGTGTTATATTAGTTACATTCAACTACAGATTAGGTCCTTTAGGTAAGTGAAACGTTATTTTAACTTCGAAAGGCAATTTCTTCGAAATCAAAATCATGTAAATCATGCCAATTTTCATGATTTTCTTGGAAACTATAACCAGGCTTCTCGAAAAAATTGCCTGAAACTTTTATTATAGGTATTTTGAAATAATATGAAGTTTGTGTGCATCCATTAAAACTTCTTCTTTAATTTAGGTTTCTTAAATACAAAAACTGATACAAGTCCTGGTAACATGGGTCTTAAAGACCAAACTAGAGCAATGAAGGTAAATCTTCAAGAATAAAATACCGGAATTAGTTGACTTTGAATTGTAACCCATGGAATATCGGATATTGAGAGATTAAATTCGGATAAACGCGTATCATTAAATGCTACCCGTTTTTTGGATTTTATTTCATAATTCGAAAACAATATGGGGGTACAGACCACACACTGTAAAAAATCCGGTGTCAAAATTAACACGAGATCGTGTTTATATATTTCCATCAATTGTTAAAATTTGGTGTAAGTGTAGTTGTGGCCGGTGTTACTTTTCAGTGTACAAATGGAATCTCCCATAAATACACAAATCAGTGCAAATCAGCGAAGATAAATATTTGCATGGTGTTAAAATGATTTTCTCTTCATTAATAAGGTGTACGAACAAATAAATCTAAAATAAAGTTGTCATTGGCTCAAATAGGTTAGAAGTGAAGTAGTCAGTTGCCACAGCTTCGTTGTATTGTAAATTTTCGGTCGCGATTGGCGCGATTCTTTGTTTTTTACATTTTTTCGATATTTTCGCGTATTCCAAAAGGTATAAAGTTAGTAATGCAACGGAAGAATCCCTCTACATTTTTCATTGTGCTGTTTTAACACTTTTTTGATTACTTTTTTTACACCGACATTTTAACACTGCCCATCATTGACACTTTACACCGTCGATTTTTGACAGTGTATATATTAACTCAAACGCATCAACTGAAGGTGGCTGGGTGGGACCATTGATGCCTTACTGTTGCCATACATTCGCCAGCCTCGCACCATAGTGTTGACTTTTTTTGTACTTTCGCCAAAGCTGTTGAAAGTACGACAACAGTATGGTATTAATGTGACACACGTATGGCACACGAGCATGACAACTGTAGGGCAACAGTATAGCTCGCGATCATGACCCAGCCTTGACGCCACACGCTTGCCGTACCGTTGCCTGCTTGGTGCCGTGCTACTGCCAAACTGCTGCCAGATTTGTTGCCAAACTCTTGCCAGACTGTTGCAAGACTCTTTTTCTACGCGGGTTTAATACAGCTTTCTAAACACTGTAAACGTCGAATTTTCCTCTTCTCCTTAAACTGTTAAATACTGTCCGTCGATCGGGGTATCGCGACTGGCATCTCGCGCCAATCCTGCTTGGTCATACGTAATAGCGCAGAGGTCATGCATAGTCATGTGGACATGTTTAAATAGAACCCCCGCTAACATATTAACCTGCACACTTTGCGTTTGGCGCGTTTCCCGGACAAATAAGATCCCGCGATTATGGACGCGCCGAGTTATTGAATTAATAAACGGCGGCGCTTATTCTTTAAACACGAATAAATTGTGCGCGGGCAATGAAATTACGAACGATAATCGGGCGTCCGGCAAAAAGGCCGCGTAAATTTCGAAATCAAAGATAATCCTTTTGGGATTCAGCGGAACGGCAAACAGCCCGAGTCGTTGACCGTACAAAATCTGCGCGCTGCCTCGGCGGCGACGAGCTCGCATGCACGAGACCTCGAGGGAGTTCGGTCGCGCAACCCGCCGGGGGAGAGAAGATTAAACATTCAGCGTCACGTATTTACCGGGGGCCATAACCCGATATCCCGCATTGTAGTTCTCGCGTAACGCCGAGCGCAATATTTCTCCTGGCGCGAATCGCGTTTTGAGCGTCTTTTTGATTTATTTCCGCAATGCGTAAATAATGCCGGGCGAGCTTGTACGCCAAATAATGCACTGCGGTAGCGCGCGCTGAACCCGCCGCTTTTTCGAGAAGCACCGAAAATTGCGCGCTAACGGACATTGGCAATCGCGCCGATGACGCGGGGTAATCAAATAAAGTCGACCGCGTCGCGGAGTGACGGCTAGCCCATTTTTACGACACGCCAGTCGACAATTGCAGTTTCGTACACGTGATTAAATGTAGCGGCCAAAAGTTGCCATATTGTGCAGGTAGATTTGGTCCGAGGGGAAAGAAGCATTAGTTTTGGTTATTGCCCGGTCGGGGATGCAGGAAGGGATTGAGGGTGAAAAATCGTTGTAGCGCAGTTTATGTTTTGCGGAACGAGAGCAATTTTTACTTAATTACGTCTTGCATTTGTTTCAGGTAAGGAAGATATTGCTAAGCCACATTGGACATGGTTACAAGGTGAGTTTTGCTTATTAGCAGATTACGTTTGACAGTAATTCAGTTGAGATTTCAAGTCTTTGTACATGACAGTAGTAAGTGTAGGGCAATTGATGTCTTTTAATTAAATTGATTTAATTTCGATTTTGTTTGGATTTATTTCGTGTATTATTGAAGTGAATCTTGCGTGTTGTGACGAATATTTTCATTCCATTTGAATTATTTTATTAACGTAGAAATTTGGATTATATAAATTAAAAAATCAAGTTTTATTATTGTAAAACTAGTGATGGGCAATTTTTTATTATCTTACTTTTCATTTCCAACACTGAGAAAAATTCTTCGAAATTATACTCATAAAATATTCTGTTATGAAGATGAAAGTATTATTTTATGCATTTCTTTTGTGTTTTCAAATGTACAAAAATGAGTAAAGAATACTGAATTGTATGCTGAGAAAACAATTTTCGTAAAACGTATTACGTGCATAGTGAATTAGAGAGAAAAAACAAATAAGCAGTGACATTTTTTTATTGAAGCGATATTTCTGGTTTCTGTTGCTATTATATAATTATTTATATCTTGGTTTAAATTATATTTGTAATATAGTATACTGTTATGATGATGGAATTTTACGTAAACATTTTCTCAGTGTATATTACTGTCAGACAACGACAAGTGATCAATTGAAAAGTTGTTGTATATTATTACTAAAAGTAAATTTTCAAGTTAAATAAGTAACAAGCTACAGTTAAGGTTATAAACTAAAAGGACTAAGCTTTTTCAAACAAATGCTCTTGCTTTAGCTCGTAAGTTACACTAAATATAAAGATACAATAATATTTCGTCGACACACTTGACGTAAACTTCTGATAACCAAATGTTGACTTTTCATAACCATAAAGTGCAATATCTAGCGCGAACGGCCATAAATCAGAAAAATAATTTTACTACTGTAACGCACAAAGATTTGATTTGCATTTCATGAAAAATTCCAAGTTTATTTGCGTATTAGAATGCGCCGTTGTGAAAAAGTATGAAAGACTCGTCTTGGAGTAAGTCACCCAAATCCATTCCGGCTCGACAACGTGGTCCGAATCGTTTAATATAACTTTAATGTCCGACCCCAGTTGAATTCCAATGCGCCGATACATATGGTCTAAGCGAATCCGCAAATTCTATTGCGGGGAAGAGACGTTCGAAAAATAAAACGTCATGGGGTGAATTTTCACGTCGCGTTTAGTGCCCTCCGATTCAAATAACCGCCCGATCGAATCGCGCGCTCGAACAGCGCCGCCCGCTGATTTATCGTCCAGGGTTTCATTTATCGCGCCAGAATGACTTCGTTATCTTTATTTCGAATGCGAATTTTCATTTGCCTTTTTGATGTTTATATTGGAGCTTGCATAAACGTCACGCGCTGATTGAACGCCGCACTCTTTTGCCCGCGGGACCCGAGACGCGCCCGACGTATTCATCTCGCCGTATTATTACGCACGAAACCGTTTTCGTTCGTTTAATTTGAATTTTTATGCATCATTCGCGCGCGATTTATCGCCGCACACGTTATAATCAACGCGGAGGCCCGTTTTGCGCGCGGCGCACTTTTAATTGACGCGTTGGTCTTTTCGCCGCGCAATTTCCGATCCAAATTAAGATGTCGAGCGGAGATAATTATCCCGGAGCGGTTCGATTTTCGACGTTTTTGGCGCTGCGCTTTTCGGCTCACAATGGACGATCCGATTGCGTGCATTTTTCATTTTGCCCGGAAATTCGTGCGATGCATTTGCAATCGTTTTCTTTTTTTTTAATTTAACACGAATAGCCAAAGTTGGTGATAATATGATGCCTTCGGGGGTGATCAATAAATATCGCCTCTCAGAGGTAAAATTGGGTAACACAGTCGCGCTGTGGTTGCCTCCCCTTTGCTAAAACTAACACAAATTACGACCTTCATATAAACATTGGGTATTATAATAGCTTCGAATAAAATATCGTGACATTTATACGCACAATTACGCCTGCTAATGCGACCGGTGTGACTTATTGGCGAATTATACGTCAATCAATTTGCGTGATACACTTGAAGAATAAGGAACGAGTGATCGGGCAATAAATTTTATGGAAATGACTGCACGGGATCCTTCTGGTCGCGTTTAATAAAAGGCTGACACGCTCGAGTTGAATTGCCTCTCGCGGAGTCGTTACTTAAAATCACAGAAATCACCGCCGGAGGAGAAATTATTTTCTTCAGAAACGCGCCATCTCTCGGCTACACCGAGCGTAAAATGAAGGAAGCACGTCCTCGTGATTACTCAGCCGTGTAAACAGATTATAGCGAATATTGTTGTACATTTACTAATAGACGGGATCTGAAAACGAGATTAACAACGTTTGAGTCATTTCGTAAGTTATCACTCTGAGGGAAAGTTAATACATGTTGGGAGATGTTAATGAAATAAGTTGAGGTAAAATAATAAAGAACACATATACCAAAAAACTAATTCATTTTATTCATTAATTATGAAAACAAAAAACAGATATGAAATAGAATGACCACTTGTTTTAAAATAATGATATATATTTAGTATCACAATTAGACAACACACATAGACATTGTTATAGTAACTCAATTATTAGTTCACATAAATAAAGTTTAGATGACTGAAATAAAAGACTTTAGAATAGATAAACAAAGTAGATAAATGACTTTAATAGATATAAATCTACCAAATAATTTATTTCCAAAATTAAAATGTAGTTGCTCCAAATACATTTTTTTCTTAAAACAAAAGCTTCTAAATTCTCTCCACAATTTCATCTAAACGTCCTCACTCTCGCCCACTAACAGTACATTCTTAAACCGACTGCCGAAAACACTTCAGCTGCTCCATTTCGCAAACAATAATACCCCGCGCATCGTAAAATAACGCGCAAAAAGCGCAAAAACACCCGACTCGACATTTTTGCGCGACGATCGAATGGTTGCCGGCACCGATGCGCGTCGCACGTGGTTCGCACGGCGTCTCGCGGCGCGTCACTCGACAGCCACTAAAACAACGGTGCGCCAAAAATATTCGCCTCGTAATTAAGCCCGAATCGGGGACTGCGGCCCCTAAATCAGGCCGCACGCAAAGCAGTCGCAAATCAAGCGCGGCGCGCGCTTGTGCTCTTTCGCATCTTAGCCGCGGCCACGAGATACACACAATAATTCGCCGGGCGATGCCACGCCCAGCATTGTGTACGCAAGTACTTATACGTGCGTACGCGCTGTATACATAGGTTGGCGCCGTGTGCTCTTGGTTCGGCGTTTTCTCCATAGACGTATATAAAAGCGCAGTCGGACGCGCGATATATATATATTCGCGAAAAAAGCGACGCGCAAAAGGGAAAAGAAAAGGCGGGCCGCGGCGCGGAGGCGGGGGCGGGGGGGGGGGAGGCGAGGGGCGTTGGGATACGCACATACGGGGCTGCTTTTCGGATGAAAATGGAGCTTCCAGGGGGTGGCGCGGTCTCGTTCTCCTTCGTCCTCGTAGACGTCCCAGCAGTGATGTACGACTCCCTCGCACACAGCGCGGCGCATAACTTTTATCTTACCTCCGCCCGAGTCGGAAAAAGACGCCAGAAACGGAGAGCCGGTTATGTAACACCCTGCCCGGGATATTACCTACGGGTTTTCCCGCGCCGGCTCCCACGGAATGCTGCGAAATCTAACCCGCCCTCGAGGCGCGCCGCGCGAGTGGTTAACGCGACCATTTCACGCCTCGAGAAGCATTTGCAGCGTCCTCGGCTCATCCGAATTCTAACCGAATCCACTTCGGGCGAAGAAGAACACGGGGATTTCTATTTACTGCGGAAATAGGGTGCGCCCGAGATCCGCGCGAGATGGATATAAAGACAGGGGACGCGGGAGATTGCGAGGATAGACAATTATTTTCGAACGTTTTGTTTCGCTCGGGATTTATTGCGGGGGCGGCGCAAGTGAACGATAAATTCGCCGGATAAAGCGAATTTCGCTCGGCGCGCCGTTTTTAATTTGACTAATTAAAGTTGAGAAGCATTTCCGGATCTATGGAAAATGGTTTCAAGGAGTCAGAAATAGTTTATTGTAAGATCTTTTTCTTTTTCTTAACAATTTTGGAGAAAGAGACTTGATATTTTGCACCCACAGTTGCCACACTATTTTGTATATTTTGAATATTTTGTATATCACTTCAAAAATAGGTGTCTTCTTTAAGACGTTTCTGGAGAAAAGAAATGCAAAACGTCTCAAACGAAAATGTTTTTTTATGAAAAAGGCATCGAAAAGGGTTTTTTGAAAACATTTTGTGTTCGAAAACACTTTGTAATAGTCGAAAATGTTTGGTAGGCAATTTTTTTGGGGAATTCCTCTTGTTTCGCAGTCTTTTCATTGATCTTTTGAAGTTTGACATAGTCTAACCAGTTGGTAAATAATATGCACACATTTTGTACAAACGGAAATATTGTATTGTTATAAATAAAGTATCCTTTTACGAATTATTTAATCTGCACTATTTTCTTCGATTTATAAAAAGTATATTTTGACGAAAACGTCGTTTACAATTTTGAATACACTTATTTCCACTTGAGCACGCATCGGCCATTGTTCTGCATATACAGCTGGTTCCAATAAAGCGTTGACCGCGTGTGAATCCTGACGTTCCCGTATTAAATCTTCAAATGATTTAGTTCCTAGCTTGACAAAACAATCTAACTGCAAATAACAACAACAATATATAAAGTGTCGTTTTGACACAATATTATTTTTGCAACAGATATCAGCAACGCAATGAAAATTATTGCGCCCGATAGGCCGCTGAGATTCTTTCATGCATAACAGCGAAATAGAGCACGATGCCTATCTGTGGGAGGCTCCTAAATTGCAGCTTGCGAGAAAAGAAATTTCTGCCGCTTTCATTCTCTCTATCGTTTTACCCCTGTTTATTTACATATAGATACGGACTCCTCGCGATGAAAAAAAGAAACTAAAAAGAATCGTATTTTTCGCCAGTAATGGAGACCTCTGGGTGATAACAAAACTAAGATACATGACATGCAAATGTAACGTCGACAAAGAAAACGATAAATGAGCATTGTTTAAGCGATCCGGGCGATTCATATTTCGTCTCAGTTTTAATTGCCCTGCACTTCACACGATCTTCGACGTTGATCCCCCATGAGTAACGAACTCAAAAATGTAAATGAGAGGGCGATTAAAAATCCAAAAGCACCCGACCTGATAAAGCGAAATTTGAGCGAGATAAATTGCACCCGAGAGGGCGATTGCACGCGAAAAGTCCGGATAACGAATAAATTAAAACGCGAGGCTCTAAATCCGTCGCAAAAACGGGAACCCGTAAGAAGGCGCGCGACCATAAAACTTTAATTGGTAAATTAGGTGCTTTTTATCGGTGTTTTGCGGTGTAACAGGTTTCAGATTCATCTAGATTCGTTTGTCTCGATGGCGGCCGAGAGGCAAGAAATTCGCCAATTTCGCATCTCGATACGCGCGAAACTCGCTCCGGGCGGATCGAAGGGGTCGGACGTACAGTCGCGGACGTATTATAAACGCACGCATAAACATCCCTTGGCGTTATCAGTTGTCGGACGCCGGGGCGCCGGATATTGTCGCATCCTCCGCTCCGCTTTCTCTCCGTCCCTCTTTCCCGTCGGTCGAGCGAGACAGCGTGCCCGAATTGGCGCGCGATCGCGCGCGCCAGACGGAGACGCGCCGACCAATACGCAGCCGAAGAAAATTATCGCAGATGACCCCGCGCGATTCCGGAACATATTAAAACGCAAACTGTAAAAGCCTCCGAGGCCCGATGCGCCGCGCAGATTGCTCATTTAAATTTCGCAGCGGACCAAAACGAGGGCCGGCGTTTTTTCGGTCGCCTTTTTTATGGCGCTTTCAACTTTGACGCGGTGAAGGTCGGCTCGATGAAGACATACATCGCCGAGGATCGACTGCTTTATGGCCCTAGCGGGCCGATTTTCATTTCTGACTGTGACCAGCTCGCGCGTTTTTTTCAACCGAAAAAGGTCCCGACGATGTGCTCGAGGGTGGATCTCGAATTCGGGGGATCTCCCGGGTTCGGAGAAAGTTGCGTCTTCTACGTGGTTTACGACCAAAAAAAATTTCGACCGGAGAAAGTTCTAAACAGCGGCGCTTTTTTAACGAACGATACCGTCGCACTTCTTGACGCTTTCTAACTTCAATTTTCGTGCCGTGAATTGGACGGATCGACAGTCTCGAGAAGATAGCGTTCGAGTTCACATGCTGATACAGAAAGTTTTCGTTAAACGGTTTAGTTTTGTTCGGAAAAACGCGAGATTTCGACTGCCGCGAACGCCGCGCCGCGAAACTCGCGACGAAAGTGTGCGGGGATCGAGTGCGACGGGGGAGAAGGAAATTGGGGGGTTTTACTGTTTTACAAGCCATCAATACTGTGGCGCGTTATTCTTCATCGTTTGTAATCTTCTGCAGTGCCAAAATTTGTTAGCAATCATGCTTGCGGAGATGAAACGAAATCGCGGCCGTAAAGTCAATTACGCAGCGCTCGTAAATAAACGGAAAAAGCGAAAAAATTGTGTGACGAAGCGTTCGGTGAAAAAAGCGGGTAAAAAAGTCGCGCAAACAAGTAACAAGTGTAACACGGTGGGTGAAAGTTTGAGTTGTGAGAAACGTCGTTCGGTGAAAATGTTCGTGCACCTGAAAATTCGACATGCTCTCGTTTCTTTGATAAAGTGCGGGGAAAACAAAGTGTTTGGGTTTTACCGCGTTCACGGTGGTCAAAATGTTTTGGCGTGAATTGCTTTATTGCTCCAGAAAGTGAGAAGACAAAGAAGCGCCCCGCTGACAGTTTACTGATAAAGTTACATGGTAGGTCGAGCAATTAAGCCTGCGGTACATCAAACAATGCTACCTGTAATGGCCGAAAAGAAAAGTTGCGTTGTGGTTTAGAGGTGGCGTGACTACCACATGCCGAATTGAATTGTTTAAACAACTTAATTGATAATCGCTCACATATCATTCGCACCGAGCAAACTCGTTTTATGTAATGATCGTGAATGTATGGCACTGTAAATTTCTCTTTGGTATTATCACAGAGAACACTGGCAAAGTTCTGGTGTAAAATTTGAAACGAAACTTGGTATATATTTTCAGATGCAAAATGAACACATGTATTTCTGAGTTTAAATTTACGCTAATTAGGCGAAAGACAGCTTTTTGACGAGTTACACTGAAAAAATTGTTAGCAAATCCCTTAACGCTAAGAAGATTCCGCTCATAATAAGAATATTCCTCTTATCAGAAGAATATTCTTCTAATTATAAGAATAATCTTCTAATTATGAAAGGATTGTTTTTAGAGTATATAATGGTGTAATATTCAATGAAATTTAGGTAACGCATACTCAAGCCACAAATTATCAATAAAAATTGTAGGATAAATTGAGGTGAAATGTAAGTAAGTTGCAAAAGTTGTAAGAAACAAAAAGTAAATTGATGTTTTATTTACCCAACAATTATACATTGTAGTTTGTTGATACATACAAACCGTGTCATAAGCTATACTGCAAATATCTTGGGTTAATAACCTTATAGACTGGCAACATTAGTGACGTAATTTAACGAAAACATTCCACAGTTTCATTGAATTTTACATGAATCCCAGGTTACTTTTTTGAATAAGTGAAACCATTTTGTCATTGCGTAACGGTTCTATCCGTAATGTATTTGTGAAAACGTTTACTTATAAAAACAAAATCAATCCGGAAAACGTCTGAGCAAAATCAAAACTCCATCAATCTATGGCTTATAAAAATCACCGAATTATTTATAACTTAATACTTAAAAGATCCTCGTTCTGAAATTAACCACGATGCGATCGCTGAAAAGTCACGTACGGCTCAAAAATAGTTGACGCGTGTCCGTGCGGAATTCCGAGTTAAGCGAATAAATATATGTATCGTAATATTGAAACGCGAATATGCGGATCGAGCACGCACCGCGCGCCTCGGGAAAAGTCAAAACTGCATTACGTCACGCATGCATCCGGCAATCCGTCATGCCTGTTTTCGCGCTTATCAGGGATGTCAGATTGCGTTATCTGTGCGACGAGGCACACGTTGCATTCGGCATTATAAGATCAAAAGTGTGCCGAGCCCGAGATTAACGAGGTGTAGAAGCGACAGTCATTAGGCACAATAACGATTTTATCATTTCGCTCACTCGTTTGCTCTAATAGACGACGATAAACTGTTGACTGCTTTACGTGCGAAACAACGGACGGATTTGTTTTTATATGGCGGTCAAAATGTTGTCCCATCCAGCCCAAGCGCTTGAATTCAGGTATGCATTTCGCGCAGAACACTATACCTTGGTTTGGGTCATTTCAAAACATTCAGTCGAAGATTTCGGTTGTATGTAAAGGTATACGTACAATAAAATTCTATATTGGTTATGAAACTGAAGCTGGCAGCTATTCCCCAGCAGACTATTCGAAAAACAGCGGTTCTCAATCGAAATCGAAAACCAATTTAGAAAATCTTCTTTGAGTTTGGTAAAACGCTACAAATGGTATAGGATTTTCTATATTGGTTTTTGATTTCGATTGAGAACCGCTGTTTTTCGAATACTCTGCTGGAGAATAGTCTGCCAGCTTCACCTTTACATATTAATTCGGTTCTTGGAACGTGCTCAGTACTTAAAAAAAGGAAAATCTGTGTATTATTTTAACGCTATAATAGTTACTTTTACATAGCGTTAATATAGTTAAAATATTACATATGTTAATAAACATGTTTAATAAAATGTTTTTAATAAAATGTAGGGAAAACGATTAATTAGACGTAGAAAAATATTCTAGCACATTTTCTAAACGCTTCAGTACAGGATGTAGAAATTAATAAAGCACTAGAAATGGTTAAAATATAGTGAATTTTATATAAATTTTTTATAAAATTGATTAAATCGATCTGTTCTCTTGGGGTATGCAAATATTTGGTGAATTTAACTGGAACTGCAGTTAAATATATTGAAAAGTCAGTGAAGTCACTAAAAAATTGGGTAATTTCTGCCAGTTTTTAAATTTTTAGTTCCACTACTTCAGGTTTAGCAATTTTTATTCAAAAACTGCCTAATACAATTTGCGGGCTTGTTTTACATTTATAGCGCAATATATTACACAACGAACTGATACATTATAAAATTACAGGAAAAACAAAACTAACTAATAGTAAGGACACATTAAGCTAATAGTAAGTTAGTTTTACAATGGTTACATTTTTACAAGTGATATATTTTTATTAAATTATTAAAATGTTATACCTATCACTAACCTTTGTAAAGTGCTGGTTATAAGAAAATTAAAAATGTACACATTGATAAACCAACAGAAAAAGTTGGTTATCTATCGTAAAAATGTAATATGTAAACGAATAATATGTAAATGTAATATGTAATATGTAAATGTAATATGTGAACGAATAATATGTATATATTTTTCGTTCAATCGAAAATAACGTCTTTGTCTATTAGTCCCCTTTACTTTTTGTAAATACGTATGTCGCTTCAGTTCTAAAAAAATCTCAATGTACAGATGACTGAGTTACACACTGAGAAAAAAAATCGGTGATCCTTTTTAAATGTTTCATACAGTTAAAAAAGTTTCTATGGGTGACTTTGGTTATTCCTACTGTAATTACTGTAAGCGCAACTTGATTTTTAATTTATGGAACACAAATTACATTAACCAGAACTGAAATCTATTTACATCGTTACAGTTGTGTTAAACGATAAGCATTTCTCTCGGTGCAGATGAATATAAAAAATTGAGTGTATATCCTAGTATCGCTGTTCAAATTCACAGTAAAATTTTAAATTGAGAAAATCGTAAATAAGCAGAATTTGCTTTTACGATAAATTGCGCTTATGTGAGGAAAAATGAAAAATTTGCGCTTATGAAATTATCCAGTGAAAACTGTCACGATTATTCAATTATTGTTATTAATTATACTACGTGCCCTGTTTGTACTTTCAACTCGCAATTATATCAAAACCTCGTCGACTAATGCTTGCAAATCACAACTATTGTTACTTTAACCGCAACCCCCATATATCGACGCGGAGCCGTCTTCTTGTCAAATTACATATTTATGAATTCATGATCGGCCCGCGTTCGTTGTCGTAATGGATGCATTATGCAAACGAATCAGAGTAATTATCATAAGAGAAGCCGAGATTTAAATTGACGCACCGCATTTTTTATAATCACCCGTTTCGCGGAGTAAATCGTCCGGATTAGTTTTGCGCGAACTTTTAACGCCGATAAATCACAGGGCGCAACTTTTTTGATCGGCGCTTGCGCGCGCAAGCGCAAGTTCCAATCGGCGTTATCACGCAGCCCGATAAAGAAAACGCAACCATAACGAACGGTAAATCCGATCGGACGTAATTAGAGCGGCCTGGAGTCTCATCTTACGAATCAGCAAAGCGCTCACTGAAGCGGCAATATTACCGTGGCCGCGACGACTGCGAAAGATATTGCGCGAGGGTGAAGTCTGCGAGGGGAGCCGAAGGGCAGGGAAGGGGATGAAAGAGTTAAATCGAGGGTGGTACGGGGGCGGCCAGCGACGAGCAAATAATCGAGTTTAATTGCAAAACCGTCGGCATGATTTAATTACACGCTGCTGCACAGTCGGTTGTATATATACGTACGAATATACATGTATACACGGACAAGTCGGTGCATAGATGCGCGCGCGTGTGTGCATTTCTATACCTACAGGCTACGGAATAATAAGTTCAACAACGCGGTAGGTCGCCGGAGCTGTACATTTTTGCCCACTTTTTTGCATTATATTGCATTTCGATTAAATACGAGCTATAAACTGCGTTTTCGCGCATCCCCGTTTGCCGCCGCGCGCAAGACTTTTTTTATCGCCACGCCGACACTTCGTTTACACTTTGTCGGATTTTGATTTAGCGGCCGATCGCGCGCTCTACTTTTTCACGGTTTAATTAAGGCCACGTTTCGCGAAAACGCCGATGAATTTGCAGTTCGCGGCTTGATGATTACATTTTATTCGACCGTGTGCCGACACGATAAAACATCGCGATGTCCCGGCGAGCAAAACAACGACGCCACGTTAAATCAAAGTCATTTGAATTGCGGCCGAGAATTCGCGCGCTCGTAAATCCGGGGAAAAGGTAAATGAAGGTAAGCGACGGCCGAGTGTCTAGAGGACAGGTGGAAAAGCGGCGTGTTTCGCTTCATCGATCTACTTCGGGGCTGCGCGGGGTGTGATATATAGACGCACTGAGAGCCGAGAGCTCGCGTGTCTCGCCACGACAATCATCAAAAAGGAATCTTTTGTCGCGAGGCTTGCGTGTCGCCGGGCTGCGGCCCAGACAAAAAGCTGCACCGAGATAAGGCTGCAGATTTCTGATATACGATGCCCGGCGGTTCTCATGCAGATGGATACTTTTTACGCTATTTGCCGCAACTTTTAGACGACGTACTGGTTGCTTTATTTTTGCGCGGGTGCATTCGGAATATTCACGTTTTTGTAAACAATTTGTGCGCGAACCGAGCCATGGCAATGGATGCAGCACGCACTTCCGCAGGTATTTTTTAATTAAAAGTATTAGTTTTATTGCTGCGAATGTCGGGGGTGGGACATAATTAGAAAACGCGAGGGTCTTAAGGTTCCACTGTCTTTGCCGATGTTTGAGGTCGGAGATTCATTAGGCTTGCTATTCGAGATCAATGCACGGAGTAGTTGTATCATGAACGAAAACACTCCACAATTGTAATAAATATAATAAATTGCGCACGTAAAACCAACTCTTCGACAGTTCGAGGGTTTGGGGTAAAAAGAGTAATCCAAGTTCGCAAAATGCACCTTTATTAAACAGCAAAAACTGAACGTACAGCACGAAAATTGCACTGAAGCATGCGAGGAAATATAAAACGTTGATTTTACACAACACCGTGTCACCGTGTCTAAAGGATTACTTGGCCCGTAATTTTTTGCTTTAAAGTTTACATAATCGCCATGTTGACTCAACGCAGAATGCTCCACATAACGATATCGCTCCAGTCCTCCCATGCAAATGCAGATTTCCACAATTCACACTACTAGTCCTACAAACAGCAGCAACTCAAGCAGAGAACACAAAAAAGCGTCCCAACCAAGTTTCTCTCGATCGCCATGTAGTCACGTTTTTCATTACAAAATTCTTCATTCCCTCGCCAATACTCGTCCCTCCTCGGAACACGTGCTTTTCCAAAAAGACATCCTCTCGCAGCACCTGTTTTCATAATCCGCCGAACGCTTAACCTCCACTTCGCAGGCCCTCTATCTTCCTTCTGACACACCGATAGTTAGCACATATGCCCGGCATTTATTGTAGCGTCCGCGTGAAGTTTGATAGCACGCTTGTATGGCTGCCGCTTCGGCAGCCTGTCGCTCGGAGGGGTTGGTAGTTGGGGTTGGCGAGGGCGCAGGGAGGCGCGAGGCGGGCACGCCTGCACCTCATAAACTTAAACCCTAATTAACCGGCGCTACGGCTACTGTTGCGCCCTCTACGTGCGTATGCTCCTCATTCGTATGTACACACGAACGCACTTTGTCGCGTTTACGTTCGTCCCTCTCTTTTGGCTCACCTTCTCTCTCTCCGCTCGCCACTCGCCGGCGCTTTTGTTTCATAGATGTCAGGCTTGTATTACACCCGAACATTGCCCGAATCGCGTCTTTCGCGCCGAAAAGCATTTCGTGATTTATTCGTCGCAATGCGTGTCGCCTTTTTGCCGGCGTGCATTCTATTATTCGAACACGCCGCCCCACGTTCCAGGAAAATTCTTCGGCGCTCTTTCTCGGTCGCCGTCGTTCTCCGGCGGCTTCTCGGAAGTGTCGGGAAACGAGTGGCTCAAATATTCACGGGAAATCCGGTTTCGGCGGCAAACGAATTTTCGTCTTGAGTGAAATATGAATTAGCGAAGTTGCCGTGTTCGATGGCGCGCCGACTTAACGAGGTCTCGTTGTTTCCTCACGGCGACGGTATTCTCTAGCGAGAGGTGCGATGTTTATTGCTCGACTTTGCGTAAATTAGCCCGGGCGCAAACTATCCGCCGGCGAGCACGCAAGAGCCAGCTTGCTTCGCGGTGAGCTTTCGAATTGCGCGCTCGCCGGGATCTTTGAGATTCGCCACGAGACCTCGGGAGATATCCCGCGGCTTGGAGCCCGCCTCGTACATCGCGGGATTAGGAAACTTGGATGCAGGAAGTAGCGGCACATCGAATCGTGCTATTTGTTTCGGTTAAATACCGGTTTGATCGGGCCAATAAAAGTAATGGCGTTGCGGTCGCCGAAAAGCCGAGGCCAGCTTGCGAAATGGCGGCGACGGCATACACGGCTCAACGCAAAGACGACTTTTCGCAACGGCGCAACGTGATTGGCACGTTCGATTCGGCATCGGATCCGATTGATAATGAATCGCAATCTTAATGGCGCTGAATGATAGCCTTATTTACTCGGACCTAATAGTGCGGGATTATGAACGGCGCGGAATTATCAGCCGATGAGCGCAACGCTGCCGTAAATCACGGCATCTATTTAAATTCACTCACTTATATCGATGCGGGCGTTCGATCGTGATATACGCCGACAGTCCGACTGACGTTAACCGTTTTAATAGTCGCAACTTAGCGTGCGATAAGGTGTTTGATGGACGGCGCCGCGCAAGACCGTTTATCGCCGCTTACAAATTTTCCAGCAAATTTCGCAGATAATCGGCTCGCGAGTTTATAAATGTCGTGCCGATTCGGCTGTCGACGACGGCGCGTACCTAATGAGAGAAACCCTTGCTAAAAAAATCAAACGACGGACGTGCCATCTGTGTCTACGCGTTTTCGAAGGACTGGTCGTCCTTGGCATCGATAAAATTATACGAGACCGCGGCCGATACCCATTTTGGCTCGAGGATACCGAGCAATCCATGCAAACTATACAGGGATACAGTTTTGGAGGAGGGATTTACGATTCCGGCCGCGTCGCTCTCGTGACTCGATCGTACTGGCTGCTGCAAGTGTCAGCCCGATACATGAAAAGCTTACGAAAAAACGCACGGGCAAGGCGACAAGCGAAATTAAGTCGTCGTGCTCGGCATCGTGTTTACGAGCAGCGCGTCAAAAAAGGTTTACACGCGGAGTCCTTGACGCGGCATGACATGAATATTAATCGCGTATGATTTACGCCGCGCGTTACGCGCCCCGCGAGTAATTCGCTCGGACTTGAATTCCGGTTTCGTTTCTGGACGCGCCCCGGCCACGCATCGGGCTTTTGATTTTTTCGAGACAACTGCCACTCGGCCGCGCTCTCCGGGTAATCCAATTTCATTGCGAATCTCTTTCTTTCTAATTTCCCCGAAAGTGCTTTTAGCATTTATCTTGGATACCATTAATTCACCGGGCTGCATATCTTAATCGCACGAGAAAGAGATATATTTATAAACACCCATAAAGCCTGTTTAGACTCGGCTACATTGTAATGTTAAATGCTCGACTGAAGGAAAAAGATTAAATCAATTACAAACGTGCGACGTGTTTTAAATATCAATATAGCGTATTTGCATTTTTATATTGTAATACGCTTTTCGACATATTTCACGAGAATCAGTCGGTCGAGCGCGGTAATTAGTGACTAGTTTTCCGCTTACACACGCACTCCTGGAATTTCTCGAGTAACGGGGTATTAATAATACTTTTTGGGGGGGTTGAGAAATGCGCCTCGCGATGGAAAACGACAATTAATATTTTAATGAAAAAAAGCTGATCGATTTATGTACCGTAATGTTTCAAAATCGGTAATTACAGGCTGTAATTGTAGGGACTGGAAGGTGTAATTATAAGTTATTTCATGACCGCAAATTACGGTAATTTCAAAATTATTTAACAGCGGAGAACATTTGAATCAATGAAGTTCAGCTTTTCCGATTTATTTTCTTTCATAACATTGTTAGTTTGTAGGTTTAAGTTGTCAATGTTGTTATGTGCGATAAAAAGTTACCTGTTCACACTTGTCAGTTGCCATTCATTCACGAAATGTGTATTTTAGATTGTTGCCAAATCAATTTTAATATTAATTTCTTGTTACGTATCGGTATTATAATGTTACAGATAAGTCGCTCTGTAGAAAGTCAAGCACTGAATGATCAAGAGCAGTTACATATTCAATTAGCTGTTAATCCAGATAATCCTGAATTCATGTCTATCAGTGTGAATGTATTTAAATTGCAAAGTCGTAGCATTTATTATCCTCCTGAAAGTGAATTACAAAGTCTTCGATACTTGCAACGAATATTAGCTGGCTGAGAAAAGAGTAACATTATACGTATTTCGGAAATTTACTTCAATTTTGTTCACAAAAAGGCAGTCATTCGAAGTTCACACTTTTTTGGTGACGAAGAGTTAACGATGTAAGAATTCCAAATGTGAATTCACAGCTCCGCAGTTTCTCTTCCGCGTATAAGTAGTAACAAAATACACCAATTTCTTGGAATTATATTACGTGACAGGTCACAAGGTTTCCATGTGAAACTGACAGCGGTCCTTTCCAGTTTTAGAAAAAATTTCTGTTATAATTCAGTGTATTTTTTTATCGTGCGGGTATAAATTTACCCGCATTTGGATGAAATACTAAACGCTCATGACCTCATAGATTATATACAGCCGTATCCTCACGATGTATGGCCACGAATTTTTCATTCTTGAATTATGTTTTCTAATTTAACACATACATCATATTTCTTGCGCGGGTGTAATATTACTTACTCCGAAAACAAAAGTTCTTTTGTTCTGCAATGAAGATATATTACTAAACAACAAAAGGCATTACGGTGCAGCAAAGCGAGTTTACGTATTTTAATATAAATAAAAAGCATGCCTTACTTATATATTAATGTATTTGTTTATTTAACATGAAAAATAATTTTATTTTTCGCAATATAATTAATGTTTCTACACTTCAAAATTATAGCATTTCTCCAGAGTTGGAATAACTGGTTTTCTTTACTAAATTGTCATGGTATCATGGTTTTTGAAACCCTGAGGTTAACTTATTGTATTAGAGGACGGTCATAATTCTCACGTTACACAAAAGTTTATACCCATTACAAAACGTGTTTAAATAGTCATCTGGTAGTTATTCTGTTTTAAATAGGAGTCTTTTCTAATTCTAATTGTTTTGAGAAGTAAATAGAGATTAATATCAGTTGCCCTTTGCCCTAATGTTTGCATAGACTTTCTCAAAGACAGTTTTCTTTAGATAATGAAATATTTTTACTCCTTACACTTACTCCAAACATTTTGATTATTGGGTATTTGCATTCTCTATTTCTCTCCTTTCTTTCCTTTTATTACTTTTCTTCTTTTACCGCTTACGGCCTCCGTCATAATCTACCCAAACTACTGCATAAACAACATAAACCTGTCTTAAGGAGTCCCGTTCGCTACTATTTACAAACAATCTGCCTAGCGTCCTGACTCCGAAATACGAGCGTAAGCGATCTTTTGAAGTGATAAAGTTAAGTAAATATAAGTTAATTGTTTAAAATCGTATCGATTTTCTTGTATATATTTTCGAAAAAGCACCTTATTTATACTTTGAAACAATTTTTTCATTATTGCTTATTATTGAGCGCACTTTGAAAACAATGGAAGATAATAATAATTCGCATTTAAACGATTGTTATAATAATTGAATTGATAAATGAAACTATAGACATTATTTTATTCATTCTGTGTCAATTTCAAGTAAATGGGAACAAAATTTATAATATTTAATATATATGACATGTCGAATATTTCAAATTTCAATTTTGAGTTCTGTTGCTGTAACTTTAACATTTGATTTTTTTCCACTTCCTATAACTATAATGTATTTTAATCAATTTCTTTCTATTTTGATAATATCATTTTTTAATGCTGTCTTTATTAATTTATATGTTGTAATCATTAAACGTCAATGTTAATCCTAGCTACATTTGTTAGAGCACAGATGTCATTTCTAAATATTATCCTGGAAAACAATATCAATGTGGTGTCAATATTTAATACCCAGAACACATTTCGGATATATGCATGTAAATTACTTTCATGTTAACCCAATTTTTGATAATATAATTGAGAATTTTTTTATCTACGTAAAGATCCATTACATAAATTAAAATTTAAGCCGTTTCACAATTACTAACTTGTTACTCAGTGGCCTACATTACGTGATTTTAATATTTTTCATGCGTCTTTCCCAGGGAATTCACTGTTTTTAGATGTACAACTAACCTTAGGGTTAGTTGTATGTCAGAAAATCCCTTTTATTGCACTTCTGGGACTTTTAACTGTCTCTTTACAAATTTTTTCTTTACAGTCCCCGTAAAGAAAAATGTGTAAAGACAAGTGAAAAATGACGAACATTCACAATTCTCGCACATTATGTTATTTAACTTTTTGAATAATATTTAACAAAAATCCGATAATACAATTTATAGTCCTATCAATCACGAATAAAATAGTGGAAAATAGAATAAAATTTGTTTAAAATCGACCGACCAGAAGCATTTTGAAACTCGTGCTCTTTTAAAATATGTTCCTAGATTTATAACAAACAATAACTTTTTGTACATTTATCTTCAGATTAGTGAGGACCCGAAACTAGGTCAGTGGCAAACAAAAGTCGAAAATAGACATTTGACTTGCCAATTCCCTTATGGCGATTTAAATTTTAAATAATTTCTCTCAACATGGCCATTTATAAAAGTGTAAATCGATGTTTCTCGGAAATTTTTACGCCGTTTTCTTAAGGGGGCATTCTCATTTGGAGAGTCGAAAAATGGGTAAACTTTGGAATTTGTTGCGGGAAAAGTAAAACTCGTAGAAGCATGCGGTTTGGATGTTCCGAAAATTTATTTTTTCTCTATAAAAGCTATTTTTTTTATTTTCAAATAATTATTTACACGGCCGCCATGGACGATTACATTAAACGTTTTACGCCGCAAAGTGCTTCACCGCAAACAGTCCTGGGCTTCTTGTAGTCCTCTGTAACAAAATCGAGTAAGGGGGTTTTAAACTAGACTAAATTCTCTGGAGGATGAACTATTTTCAATGAAATTGGTCGAAATCTAACAAATGGCGACCATTTGAAAAAAAGTCTCATTTTTCACCCTATTTATAAGGTTTTTGTAAATTTATAAGGGTTTTGTAAACGTTTTTGTTAAACGTTTAATGTAGTCGTCCCTGATGGCCGTGTAAATAATTGTTTGAAAATAAAAAAATAGCTTGATGCTCAAACAAGTCGTTTTATTAGTGTACGTATCCAAATTCGATGAAAACGGAATTCAAGTCTAGGAATTCTTTGGACAAAGTTATAAGCTGAAAAATTATATTAATGTAGCACTAATTATAATGAAAGTAAGTAAGTAAAACAAGTAAGTAATTGTAAAGAAAAAAGTTGTTGCAGTAAAAGAATTCGCCCGAATACTTAGCCCGTGAATTTGTTTGTTAGGGTATCTCCATTCATGCCATTACTCTTTACATCAAATTCTGATTGTTAAATATTTTACTGTAGTCTACAAAATGTTAATATCTTTAATATAGTTTATTGAAAAATTACACTGTCACTAATTAAATGCGTGTCTAAATGTGTTATTATTCATTCACCTATAGAATATTCTTGACCGTTAAGGCTTTTGCTCTAATACACTAATTTTAAATACAAATAAAAACAAATATAACAATTAATAATATAAATACAACAATTGCAAAAACAAACAATGTTGTTTATTATTTGTCTGGTCTTTCCAATATATACCTTTCAATAATTATTAAACGTCCCAAAATTAAAAAAAACCGAAGTAAACTCCCAAAATTCCAAAAAAACTGAAGTACAAAATTCTCATGCATGCCCAAAACTTCCAAAATCCCAAACGAACCGATTCCCAAATAATCCCAATCGGACTCACGCTCGAAATTCCCCTCGAACCTTTTCGGCGACAAATTAATAGCGGATGGCACCGCCACGAGGGCCGCTGAGGCGACGGGAGCTCGGACGATCGGTGCTGGCCGCTTCCTTGCGCTCCGGGGTATGTCCTCCTTCTCTCGCGACTCCACGTACTGGGATACCCTCTGCTGTGACGTCATGGCTGGACGGTCAGACGAACATCGGCGCTGTGCCTACTCGCAATACCCTTTTACAACCCCGGAACCGGGCCCGGTTCCCCAGCAGGGTAACGGCAACCCCCAACTGGGTTCCGCCGAGACTTATCTTCGGCGACAGCGGGTGCCTTGAACCCTCTGGCTCATCCTCCAGAATGGCGGCGTAGTCCGCGGCTGCGACACGCTAAGATGGTGAGCGGCCGACGGCCACGGCCTGCCTCGCCGCCCAAAGGTGGCACCGCCCCCTGATTACAAGGGTGCGGCAGTGATCCAGCAGGAAACGCCACGAGGATGATGGTGTTAGCCGCTAATAGAGGTGGATGAAGGCGACCGCGACGAGATGAGTGCAGATGATGGTGGTCCAGATGCTGTGACAGAGAGGGGCGGACGGTAGGCAGTGGTGTTTCGATTCGGTCGGGACGGGAGAAGGTGGGGGGAGGGCGCTATGTGGTTCCAAGGAAGTGAACGCCCTTGCGGACGAAAATGTATAACAGTTTATATCTGCATTTTATATTTTTTTTATAAAACATATAAAAGCGGCAATATGGACTATAAACTGTTTATATATGTTTTATATTTTTCATTATATAAACTTATAAAATAAAATAAAATATATATTTATTATAAAAAATATATAAAAAAGCGGCAATATGGAGTATATTTTAGTTTATATT
>JABFPB010001244.1:0-26743 GCA_022817645.1 Ceratoteleas bidentatus | reverse complement strand
TGTGTTCTAGTATATTCTACAAGGTTTAACAGCGGAGCGCTTTCAATATTCGGAATATGTTTGAAAACATGATTTATCTGATTTTTCTTTTTCCGTATACCAGGACAAAACTCTAAAAATTGTGTTCACAAACTCAACAAAACGTTTAAATAGTCATACACCATTCTACAATTCACACATTATTTACTTAGTTATCAAATTCTAAAACAATGATCTGAATTTAAATCAATCTGACATATAAATAACTTCACCATAATTCTCTGCTGACTAACGCAAACACCTTTTTTTCAATATTCATAAAACTTCTCTCGACGTGCACATCTGTTCATAATCTATTTCTTCTGCCGAACCCTGTTCCGCTCGACGGAAACGCTTTTTCGAAATTGTCCTCGCGCCCACACTCCGACCAATAATGGAGCCATCCATCCGCGGCGTCAACCGGTCCCTAACCCTGTAATTTAAAAACAATTTACAAAATTTTCCGCGCCATTTAAGCGTCGTTAATTTGAAATGGTAATGCTGCCTGGAGTTCATTTAATAAGAATTTCTGAAGGATTTTTTTCGTAATGGAATCCAGATTAGGGTATCCTCAAAAGAGTTTTTCATTCGCCTTCCAAATAAGAGGGATCAGAAAATGAGTAGTCGATAGTCCTTCCAGACCCGGCCGGGGTGGGGGGGGGGCGACCCGGGAGAGAGCCAATTGGCTACGAGACGAGAGGAGCCGGCGAAATGTAATCATCGAATGCGTGGCGGAGCAGAAGGATCGGCGCGAAAAATGCGAAAAGGACGCCAAATAAGTGGAATAAGACGCAGGTGGGTCCGCGTGAATGGTGCCGCTCGATGTGTCACCATTGCCATTCAGTCCTTGATCATTCTTGTCACGCATATCATCGCGTCTTCTTCCCCCCTTTTTCCCCCGAAACCCATCTCGAATCGCGCCTCCGCCCTGCGCACTTGCCTTTTCTTTCTCATATTCCCGAAGTCGGGAAGCAGCTTGCTCGCCGGGTCGATATGCGACTCGTTTTCATTGAAGCCGCTCCAATTACACACGCTGCTCGAACGTCGCGCTAAGTTGAAATGCTTTCTTATAAATTCGCGGGCGCGCCGAAATTTGCGTAAGGCTTCATTTTAATATGTAGATATGAAGGGCCGCTCGGAGGGAATATTAATTGCGATGCAATTTTCTCCGCCGATGCTTGACGGACGTTTAGCTGTGGAAAAACGACGCGCGAGACGCCCTCGTTGCGTTTAATGACGCAATTACATCGGTATTTATCGAATCCCGTGAGGACACCGCGCAATTTCGCAGTCGTTCGAAAAAAACGGATGAAAAGTAATCGAGAGAAAATCTTGTTCGTCGAACAACAAGTGCACTATATTCGGACGTAATGCAAATGGTGCATGGTAATCGAAAAATAACTGTTCCGAGGGAAGGAACAAATTGTGTTGTTAAACGGCGAATGTTCGGGAACAAATGCTGTTTAAAATGTGCAAGCTACTATTTTTATCAATCACATTTTTTTCAGTGTTAGATTGAGATAAATGTTCTATTAAAATATCTCGGGATAGTAGAAAATATTGCAACATTTTTTATATCGGATATGTCTTGTCTACTTTAACTACATTATTATAAAATTGTAATGAAGGTGGGCCTTTTCAAAATAATATAGTAAATTTCACTTCATAATCTATAAAAAGTTAGTATGTACTATAAAAACGATAAACTTACAGTGCCCTTTAAAGTATATATCCTTGAATATTACGTGAGAACTTGCAAAGTCGAGTATATATAGTTTAATTTTATATACTAAATGGAAATTATTACGCTTGAATTGTAAATATATTGTTTGTAAGTACTTTTATAAGAGTTTTAATTTTAGATATAAACTGCAATTTTTTTGTTTCAACTGTAAACTTTCATATATTCTAGTGAAAGTGAATCTCGTCAATTCTAATTCTAAAAATTGCTCTCTACGAAAAATATTAAAGTAAAATAACTACTTTACTGCACTATTCATTAATTTTCGCTATTTTTTCTTCGGAGTCATAACTCACGATAAAACTCAAAAGAATAACTCAATCTTCTTTTCGTTGCTTGACCACAAAGATAAATAAGAATAATAGCGCCATCTAATTAATATAACCCGACCCGTTCGCTTGCCAACAATTTTTCGCCACGCTCCATAGGTCTTCCGCAAGTTTCCAACTGCTCGGAATAATGCTGTTGGAGTTCCCGAACAATAACATTTTGCTAGACGCTCTCGACGCTTTGAGCCACTCGGTTTCTTCGGAATATGACGATGTTCGTGTTAAGTAAAAGCCCGGGCAATAATAACAGCGGGTCCGCGGCGCATTTGCGCGGCGCGAAAAAAGCGTCACACTCAAAACAAATCAAATTGCGCGAATTAACGCGACAGTCCATTTACCGCGAGGCGCACTTTCACGCGACAATTTGCATGTCTGAGCACAATAACCCCGCGTGTATAAAAATGTTAGCCGCTATCGAATCAACGGCACCTCGGGCTTTGTGAATTACGGGCGCGTTAAACGCGCGTTACAGCCACGCCGTTTATTCGTTTCGCACTTGTCGACGAAATTAAAAACAATGCGCAAATCTGTGTACACGAATCAGACGTTGACAGAGGGAATTTCGCGGCGAAATTTCGCGACGAAATTTCGCTTAAGACGCCGAGTGTAAGTGTGGCTGACGAAATGCCACAGCGAGCAAACAAAGGCAGTTACTCGCGAGAAACGAGTCAGAACGGACTCGGAAAAGTCCGGGAAATTGTCCCGCCGACGAGTAACAAAGTGTGCCGCACCACGTGCTTATTCGCCGCACGGTTTATCGCGCGTGCTAATTGTCATGGCAACGCGCGACTTTGCGGTCGGTTCGCGGATCTCGGGGCCGTTTCGATCCGCGCGAACATTTTTTCACGAGAAAATTAACTTTTATGGTAAAGAATTCGCTGCACGGAATAAAGTTTGTGAATTTCGAGTGGCTCTTGAAGGGTTAATAGTGGGGAATTAAGGTGGGAGTGTAATGATATTGTATCGCGGTAGGAAAGGTAGTAATTTGAGAGATGGTTTTTCGAGATCGCTTTAATGATTGGTTTGGAAGTGAGACAATTTTCAGGTTCGACGAGGTAGAAGTTGTGGATCGAGTTCGGGTTTTTATAATGGTAAGAGTACGACTGACGACTTGCTTTGGTGTTGGATTAGGTTAAAATGGAAATAGCATATTGGGGAGAGTGATTTATTGATTTTATGTTTGTGATTTCATTGGCGCGAAAGCTGATCATATTATGAAGAACTGCGGCAGGAATTTCGAAACAAATGGGTAAACAGTGTATCAGGTGTAAATAGCAATTGCATTTTACAATAAGTGAATGCATACAATTTTTTCACAGTTGCATTATTTGTAGGTTATTGTATGATGAAGTCTTATTTTTCTGATATTTTTGTGATTTGCGTTGATTATTTAGTTTTCTCTATAATATCAATGATTTCAACTTTCCGCAAAATGTATTCGGCACTACATCAAGCGAAACTGTTCCAATTCACCATTTAAATAGCAGTAGTAAAATATTTCTATTGCGAAAAATGATTATCCATATCCTAATAATTTCAGTATCTCAACAAATGTATTTAACTGTCTCGTTTGTGTGAACACAGAAATTAAAGTTATATCATTATAATGTTAGTTTTTGAATTATATTATTTACGCACTAAATATGGCTTAAATGTGCTTTAATTGAGTAGAAACATAGACAATTGCATTTTAAATAAACGAAAAAGTCGATTATTAGCTTGAGATTGCATCCTCACCTTAAATTCGGAAAGTTGTTTTCAATTCAAAACTTATTCAAAAATCGCGCCTAGATGGCGCTTCATAGCAATTTCATAGCAGACTGCTACTGTTTTTGTAAACAGAGCTCAGTTTTGATCAGGTTAAGTCGTGTGAGCCGGTCGTGAAACTTCAGAACATGTTTCTCGAACAAGTTCCATTTTTTAAATGTTGCTCCGCATCCATTTAGCACACATTTGACTTTCAAGTGGGCATCATATTTGTGATATAATGCCACATGTTTAATTAGTAGAGTACTGACAATTGTCGAAAACTCGCAGTTACAGCACGCGTAGTCCATGGTTGACAGTTAACCACAAAAAACTTGTCGTATTCAAAACACGCTGATTTTGGTTGTAGGATAGATACACCGGAAAGAGATTTCCGTTGAAAACTGAAACATTATTGGTTCTCGAAATAGACACCTAACGCATTAGACACCAAAGGTGTCTAATGCAAAGTGTCTAGAAAATAGATACCTCTTTTTGCAGTGTAAGTATGGCGAGAAGGCTGGATTATGATCGCGAGCCATACTCATGGCAGCCTTATGCCATGCTCTTGCCAGCCGGTTGCCGTACTGGTCGTCTTGCAATAAGCTGACAAAAGGATGGCATAAGGCTGGCATGAGTATGGCTCGCGATCATAATCCAGACTTCCCGCCATACTTATTCCAGCCTACTATTACAATCCGCACTGTAAAGGTAGCAATTCAGTATTCTCCAGTGCATTTTTCCGGTAAAAACTTTTTGCGGTAACAGCGAGTTGGCCGACGAAAACTGAAATAACATTTCATGCGAAATTTTAAACCGGTTTCAGTTTGCATTGCGAAAACAAATGTCGATATTAATTTTTGCAATTTCAATAACGAACTATCCAAATTCAAGAACATTTCACGATTTTCCCTGCAAAAGATCAAATTCGTACCGCGCGTAATTTTCAATAATCGTAACGCATTATTATCGATTTATCACGCGCGCCGCCACCATCATGACCACTCGAATTTATGACGCGCGCGAATTTACGGGCGTGCGAAAAAAAAATAAAAAATCAACGCAACAAAATCCATTACCGATTTTCGAACCCAAACGGCACGCCTAAATTTCTGAGTGATTTTTTTCTTCGCGCGACCGTTCATTTAATTCCAATTAACAACAACGGTAACATTACTATTTACGACAGAATGCTGTCGTATATCGCTTTGACACAAAAGCGCACACGAAAATTCCGGCGCCATCGATTTATAACCTTGTCGCCAAAAGTATTCATCAATATTCATAATATTCATGAATATTAACAAATAATGCATAACAACACAAACAGCTATTCTGTACATCATGTCCGTATAATGTCTGAATACGTCTAATGTTTGAGTTGTCTCGGGTGTGGATAGTCCTTTAAGGGTGAAGCCCAGGACTCCCGAAAATGATGTATTATTATACTAGGGGGGCGGAGCCCCCCTGAGCGCTACGCGCTCCAACCCCCCGAATTAATATTTTTTTTATCTAAAAAATGTTTACATACGTAGTGTATGTATGTAGTGTCTTATGATATGCTGTGTATATAAATGTTAACTTAAGAAACATCAATACAAACGTCCAATACTCTTAAACATAGAAAGCTTATTCTCCTGCCCTTGTAGAAAAAATCGGTCTGACATTCTCTGATATTTCTCTGACAATTCTCTGACATTCTCTGATAAAGTTTTGACATCCTCTGACATCCTCTGACAATCTCTGACAAAAGTCTGACAGTCCCAATTCTCAGAGATTGTCAGACTTTTGTCAGAGATTGTCAGAGATTATCAGAATATGTCAGAGGATGTCAGAGCTTTGACAGAGATTGTCAGAGAATGTCAGAAAAATGTCAGAGAATTGTCAGAGAAATATCAGAGAATGTCAGACCGATTTTTGTACAAAGGTACTCCTAGGGAATTTCAGTATTTCAAAATAATCGATATACTCTTCTTTTCAGCCAATTGCAATCATAATAATTTTTTATACAGTTTATATTCAAATTGAATGATAGTAGAAACTGAGTTTAGAAATGTTTGGTTGTAAAAAATTCAAAGATACAAAATTTGACAGATATTAGATATAACTTAGAAATTACTTAGTTTAATTGAATATCGAATACAGATATCACACTCTTAAAAATGTCCTGTTGTTATAGAAGAAACTTTCTGTGAGAGAACGAAAGTCAATTCTTTCACAATATGACTTTAGACGAACAGATTTCATGCTGTGACAGTAAGAAAATCAATCTTGCGTTGACGGAATGTTTTTGAGGTAATGTGGAGTGAACCACGCATGCGTGCGTAGTGCGTCTTTTTTCGCTAACAGATATCTTGCTGACACAGAATGAAAATCAGTTTAGGCCAACCAGACTAAACTGATTTTCATTCTGTGAGAAATTAATTAACTTTCTGTGAGAAAAAATACATATGATTATTATCACAGAATGACATTCATATTCTAATAAACAGGAACTCTTACAAAATGTAAATCTTGCTGACAGAAACAGAAGATTTTTAAGAGTGAAATAATATCAATAGACTGAGATTGCCAAGACATTTTGTTCATATGCTTAATTCGATGAGATCTTTGCGACGACATATGTATTAGAATGTCCATTAATTTGTTCAAACAACACTGGGAGATTAGGTAGTTTTACTCAGAAAAATAATGTATTAATCCCAAATAAATTGACTTTACCATAACCAAATCATTTATTTTAAATGGTACTAAATAAAGGATTTAGTTAAGGATAAATAAACTATATTAGCTTTACGACTAAATTATTTTTCTGTGTATTGGCATAACATTCGGTAAAGGTATTCAAAACCGCGAAACCTACTGCGTCAGATTTCATTTTAAATTCAAATACCTATTTTGGAATTCGAGGTAATTAAATGTGATCGACTATATTTCATACTAATAATCATCGTTGCATTATTCTTGTGATAGTAATCGATTCCAACCAATAATTTCCAAATATAAAATATGCTATATCAAAATATTGCATCAGAATAATTTATCGCTCGACTGTGCAATTATTTCATATTCGTTAATGAATTTATGTGATAGAAAATAAATTATGATACAGCTTTATCCCGAGTGGAAAAAGATGTTATCAGAAAATACCCTGAGTAAAAAATTGTCAACAAATGATAATAAATGGATCAACCCAATAATGAGACCTTTTTTTGTCAAATTTGATAATTTGTTCATCAAATCACGCTTCATTAAATCACGATTTCATCAAATCATGATCAATTCACGATCAAGTTCGGATTGATCAATTTTTTACAATATTTTTTACTCGGGTATGTGAACCAACATAAATTATGATTTACGAATTATAAAAGTATTTAAGAGATACTTCCAAACATTTTTATTCGAACGGTTTCGTCATTACATTGACAATATTTCGATGGTTCGAAAGAAAACGCCAACTATTCAGATTGGCAGTGAAGAGTCTACTTTTCAAAAGTTTCCATTCATTTTCCCATTAAAATGTTTGTAGATTGGACTTCTTTATTGTGAATCTGAACAGTAGACTTTTCTTCCGAACCATCGATTTATTACAGGCTTGCGAAATTGTGTATTAATTTCCTGTTACCTCGGCATGCACTGTTACTCTTATTCAATGCGAATGCTTCATTCCGAACTATCTTAAAAATGATTTGTCAAGCTAATTAAGTGAATAAATGAACGGAAATCTAAAATTTCATTTCCACCATTCGTACTTCTCGGAAACTGAATGTCCTATTTTTCACTCATCTTCAAAATCCATTAATCATACTCATCAACTTGAAAAACCTTTCCAACGACGTATAAAGTTCAAATTGACAAAACAAAAATTGAATTGGGTTTTCATTAAACCTGCCTGACAGACTTACGCAGAACTAATTGGCTATGTGAATCCGTTTAACCGATTTCCGGGAACCGTCAAAGGAAGTCTTTTCCCCTATTCCATGAATTTTTTTCCATTTTAATCTCAAATAACGGTAATTATCTCAGTGACTGTCGGAAAAAACCAAATAACTCTATTTTTTGTCGGAATGGAGTTATTACCCCAACAGAATCGGAAAAGCTTAAGGTTGAAATTAGGTTATTTTACCTAAATTCTACCTATCGAACGTTGCAAAGTTCGCCAGATTGGAGCTACATACATTTAATTTACGTGGATCAAACGTTTACTCGGGAAAACAAAGTGTCTTCGAAAAAAACGTTTAGGCACCTTTAGTGTCTTTTTCATTAGAAAACATCTTCATTTGAGACGTTTTTCATGTCTTTTCTCCAAAAACGAAAAGGTGTCTTAAAAAAAGACACCTTTTTTGTAGTGTACAATGTATGTTACGTTCGATCTACGTAAATGTAACGTATCTTCCAAGTTTACTTATGATTACGTAGAGTTGAATGTAAAAACTTTAAACGCATTTTACTCGAAATCACCTAAAGTGGACTTACTTGGTTTTTCCCAACAGCCACAAATTTATCATATCATTCCGTGACCAACTGTTTTGTCACTGCTTCTAAAATATGTTTGCATAGCCAAGAAGCGTGCAAACTTCTAAAATCGTCTAATATTTTATCGTCGCTTGTATATTTGTTTCATGCACAATATTGGGGATTTTTGCGTTTTACATCGGCTCCATTTGTAGTGGCGCAAAGCGTGCATAAACTCGGATCGCATTTACCACGAGGTCTGTTCTTGCGAGTGACAGCTGGATGTTCATTATTCCTGGATTACCCAACGAGCAAGAAGACAAGGTACAAAGTGAACGTTCATAGCCAGAAATCCGAAGAAAAATCGCTGATACATACCGAAACGAAAGATTGCAGACAAAGATAGACGTTGATGAAATATCCGAGCTCCTTTCGTCCATTTTTGTTCTGCCTAGTAACAAGTAATAAATTATGGCAAATCATTACTAATTTTGATTTCAAAATAAAGCCAACGCACAGAATTTATGTATACAATTACACCTACGAGACAAATAAATAAACGAATATTTAATAAATTAGGTTATGATTTGAAATCATTAAAATGAAATTTTTTCCATTAAATTTATTCGAACGTGCATTTTTAGACTTGTATTTCAATTGTCGCACAACACTATTGCAATAACAATTTGATATTCAGATAAAAATAAAATTTTCATGTACATCGATTTGTTATAAATATAAATTATAAATACGATACATATTTTTATTTATCTGTGTGTCTACTGGAAAGTGTCAAATGCAGCTACAGTAAATATTAAAAAGAAGGTTCACGTCAATTAAGGAGTATTTCGGATTTCTGGATTTAAAAAATCGAATCTGTCAGGAAAACCAGGAAATTCAATAAATGAGGTGGTTGTAGCGTTTGATGCGTGGTTTTTAAATAACCAGTTAAGTAAACACTTGAAAAATAAAAATGCTTGTAGACAAAATAAAAAGCAATTACTGATTTGTATAAATACACGTTATTGCATTATGCTCTCAAGCAATCGTATCGTATCGTATGTATCTCAATAAGTGTTTCTGTGAGAACTAAAAGCAAATACGTTGGTTCATCCTTCCAGGAAAAATGGCAAATGGCATAATCTTTTACATTAAATTACCAAAATACTCCTTAAACTCGAATTATCTAATTACGAGTTCCCGGACACAAGACAGAACAATCGAATACCGTGGTTTAATTGCTTTAAAATTGGGTATGTATAAACGCATTAAATTGCAAATGAGAGGAACTTTATGCAGTGCAGTACTCCAGTTTTTTTGCACACTATCGCGAAGCTCTGTAACGATTTTTATCGCAGTTAAAATTGTTTAGAAAGATAATACGCATGCAACAAACAGACCCAAGACTAGTTCGCCGAACTTCGCATTCTACGCTTCGCGTAATCCTTTTCCGGCCGAAATAATAATTTCGCCCGTTGAAATTAAAAACAAACGCCCGCTCGAATCTGCCCAACTTTCGTGCACTTTCCTTTAGAATCCCGCCGAAAGAACGACACAACATTATGAGTTACAATTAACTCCGCTTCAGAGCAGCGTAATTACTTCTTCATTTTCAATTATTTAACATTCGCTAGTGCGAGCAAACTCTTCTCGAGCTTTTTCTAACGTCTGACATTTCTTTAAGAAGCATCGCACAACATAAATAGCGCGACGCCGCTGACGGCATTCGCGCGCAAAAATAGTCAAAAGTGTGTGTTTACATCCTACAAGGATCGCGTAATAACAATCCCGTTTATCCAAAGCCATTGAAATAAGTAAGAGATGTTTTCATTTTGCAAGTCACTCGGGCGCTCTCCTCCGACGCTCTTTATTCAGTCATATTTATGCAAATGCGCATCTATTTTTCCTGCGTGCACAACAAAACTGAGTCACTTTTAATTCAAGCAGCGAAATATCTAGATTCTAATTAAATTCATGTATACATTAAGCGCGCGCGTATAATCTACGCTGCGATTCCAAAAACATAACCGTCATTTTGAGACGATCGCAGTGGTTTAACCACCGAAAACTTCGCGCGACTGATTAAATACTCCACATAACGCTTGATTGGCCACGTGCCGGAATCGTCTTGCCGATTCACTGAATTTCGGGAGTTGCGTTTTGCAAAATTTACAACCGCGAGCACAAATGTGCCCCGCGATCGATTTTTCGCGACGGGTTCGCGCGTCCCAAAACATTCATCCTTGTTTCCGGCCTTTTTTCACTAAAAATATCGCGAGCGACACGGTTTAAAAAAGAGACGAGGGAAAAGGATAACGCGGAAAAAAGGACGCGGCACGCGTTAATTTAGAGTGCTCGAAATATTCGGCCGCGCTCTGCGAAATAAATAATGTAATTAAAAGCACTAAATCCTGAAAGTCGCGCGATAAAGTTGAAATACATTTTTGACGGTTCCGCCGTCCAAGGAGTGAAATTCTAAAAATGCAATCTCCAAAAGCACATTCAATAAATCTTTTGCGCGAAACGCCGCTTTTAAAGCGCGCATCCAGTCATACTTGTACATCTGAAGTGGCAAGACAAAAAAGCGCGCGGCCCTCTGAACAGTTGTTTATACGGGAAACGCATTTAAATTTATTCCTCTCGACGCACTATAATTTGAAGAATAATTTCAGTACTTGAACTTTAAAACTACATCAAATCTCGACTGCGATACGCCCAGTACGCATAATCGCCCGAGAGTACAGTAATACGAAGGGCAGTTCGCTGGAACACGATGACCAGCTTTAAAATATCACATGTGCCGCGCGCGCTCCGACGTTACGCAATCCCATTTCACCAATTTGCATATTACACCAGCTTTGATGCATATGTATATGCATACACGCGCGCACCTAATGTGTACGTACGTGTGAATGTGTCCGCCCGGTTCATATGTATGCATTGCCTAGACGTGTACACAACACTCGTTAAACTAAAGCCTGGTAACGAGTCCAACTTTTTGTTCCGAGCACTTTCTTCCGCAGTCAGATCCGATCGATTTTGCACGCTCCATATTGAATGCAAACAAAAAACCAGGGGAGCAAAATATGCTTGGCCGGCCATTTTTTCTCTCCCTCGTCGGGCGAGCCCATTTTTGTCATCCCGGGTGACCCGGCGGGAGAAGTCAAAAGAACGATTGGCGTGTGGAAAAACCTTTCGACGATCTTCCTAATGCTGATTATTTAAAAACGTACCGTTGCCAGGGCACATTTTTGGCAGCCCATTCGACCTCAGTTTTCGGCACGCGAACGTCAGAATTAGTCGATTGCGGCCCCCAAAATAACCAAAAGATTTATTCGCAGTCCCACCGCTTTTCGAGAATAACACTCGCGCTCGTGCGGCAAATTGGACATTTTTCTCGGCGAACAAATGCCGCGGACCGTCGCAGATATTCGACACCGTTCGCGGCAATTGTGGGGACATATTGCGTGCGCCGCGAAACTTAAAAAATAACTGACACCGACACAGAATGCCGGTTTTAATTAAAAACGTAATTGCGATACTCAAAAATTCGAACGAAAGATGTCGAGAAACGTCGATTGGCCGAGCGCCGTTTTTCAGATTGGATATTGTTTATCCGCGGCGATGAACGTTGAAACGCATTTTCAATTGATTATTACCTTCACAACAAGTCGAAAAATCACCGCGAATTTCCGCATCGAATCAGCATCGGCCGTTCGCCGCGCAAATTCAATCGTCAACCGCGATAATCGCGGTCCAGATGAATTCCCGCGCGGTCGAGTAAGACAAAGTACGAGCGGCGAAATGAATTTACATGCCATTACGCTCAATAAGCCGCTCTGTCGAGAAAAAGCAGGCGGTTAATTAAAATAAAGTTGTACAATGATTCGAAATTGCGACGGGCGCAATTAATGGCGCGGCGGCTCCGACTTTTTGCGCGCATATAAATGCACAATAACGGTATGACGAGTGCACTCGAGCGTAGAGTGGCAACTATCAGGGGGCCGGGACGGGGCCGGAAAAAGCCGGTATGGTAATGATATAGTGATGGAGCGGCGTATTTATCTTGTCATTGTCATGCAGGGCTCGGTTCCTCCTTTTTTAATCCGCTCGCCAATCCTGTCGCGAAACAGCCGTCTTTAAATGTCATTTACTCTCGTTTTACTTTTCCTTTCTTATTCCGTTCTATCCATTCGCGGAAAACTAAATCCACGAATTTGCATAGCTTCTTTTCGCCGAGGAGCAAAGTAACCCAAGTAAAGGTTTCGTTCCTGTCATCCGCGCTTTTAACGGAGACATAATTAAAATCTGAGCGGTCTTTCGTTAGCTACGATCCCACTCGGCTACGTTAAATGCAAATGAATTTTGCAGTATCCGGTGGATTAACATTTCCAACGCGCTCGGCACATAGCGTCTGGCCATTTGCCTTTTTTTCATTACGAGATTCGAACGAGAAATCCGAATTCCTTTGCCGCCGGATACTGAATATACCGGCGCGGCCAACTTCTTCAAAAGTGCACTCGATATTAACTCAAAAGAATTCCGCGGAAATTGCTTAAGTTACGAGCGCCCCGTCTGCGTGCGTGCTGTTAAACACTTTTTCATTACGCGAAATTTACTTTGTCCAATTAATGCACGTCTTGCGCGAACACCCCAGCTAGGAAAAACATCCGAATTAGGATGCATCGCGAATTTCCTATTTGTTTTAGCAAGACACCATGCGTGTCGTTGGTGGGCGGACTTTTTTCAGGGTAAATGAAAAACTACGACGCTGTCCTGTGACGCAAAAAAAATTTTTTTGTTGGATTTTATTTCGCATTTTTAACTGCGTTCGAGGAAACAACGCCCGGGGCAGGAGTTCGCGACTCCCGTTACTTCACAGCTGAAAGTAATTTCACTGCGTAAAATGCGTGAAATTCGATGAATTGTACTAAATGCGCGCGTAACGTTTTTAATATTTTAGCCCGTAAAGTCGGGCGTAAAAGTTTAGCGATTTTATTGGCCGCAACTTCAACGACTAAGGGCGTTAGGGAAGCATTGCTCCACCGAAGAGGGAAAATGCGTGAGAAAAGCGACCGTTCGAATTGACTTTGTACGTTGTGGGACTAAATAAGTTGGTAGCTGACAAGGATGCCGTGATTTTTGGGAAGATACAAGGTGGTTGAGTAATCAAGTGAATGAGACGCCTTTTTGACTATTACGGTGCAGTTTAAATGTGAATTTTATGATATGGAATAACATTGGCGAGCCAAGTTGTAAAGTTTCCAAGTTTTGACAAAATATTATCGAATAGTTTATATAATGAGTTCACTGAATCGCGAAAGATTTTTCGAGCTAATGATTATCTCGCCAGACATTTATTAATTATGTAAAAACATGCAACATTTGTTGTTTTCAACGTAATTACAATAATGTTGCGTGAAAAAGAACACTATTGTTGTTGAATATTATATACGGTTAAATGCAAATGAATTTTTGGGTAATTGGGAAAAGCAATAATGATGGAAATACCTTCGGCGTAATGATTATGAGCATGCAGAAATTTTATGCAAATATTATATAAAATGTAATGATAAATTGTAAAATGAATTGAAACGAATGGACTAAATCCACAAATGTTATTAAAAACGCGAGATTCAATGACGTTTTCTTCATATTACATGTGAATAAGAAAGGAAACGATGTGTAAAATCAAATTTTTGTAGTACAAAATTATTTCGAACGTCACTGACTAACGAGTTACAATAAAACTTTTAATTATCAGCGAATTAACAATATCAAGACAGTAATGGTAAGACTTAAATTTAATCACGAGTAGTGAAATATATTCTCAGAAGATTTTACAAAGGTGAGAGATTAACGTTTTATACTTTATTATTTCAGAATTTCTGCAAGAATATGACTTTTAAGATAAATGCGTCGAATAAACGTAAATTATCTGTAATTTGTTTCGTTGTGTAACGATTGTGTAACTGTTGTCGCAAAATGAAATGTTTTATTAGAATTTAGCGTAATCGTAAATGGGCTAGGTGTAAAGCTGAAGTGAAAAAACAAATGTTTATACAGGTACACAGTTTGGTGTAAATAAAAAGTAAAACAGACCGGGGGCGACTACAATGTTTACACTTTTCATTTTTTCGTGTTAGCGCGCTTAAATGTAATCAAAAGCGTGTGAACTTTTAAATTCCACTGAATAATTGGTTTACTGTTTTCCCTGCAATTTGAGCGTTGCTAATTATGCTATTATACCAATATAATTACATACTTTATAATGTAGTATGTGAAATATTATATCAACAGCTGTTATTTAACAACTATTGCACTATCTTACCATAATAAATTAATGTAAAGAAAATATCGGCAAAATCTGCTTGATTTACTGTAATCCACTTTTCGAACATTCTACTCCCACCAATCCAGCCTAATTTTAATAACTCTGATTAATCATGTTATTAAACAATTATTATTTCAAGATAATTACACCAACACCTATTCGCCTCGCCCAAAATCCTAATTACCCTACAACAACAGCCAATGATGCTTCACATTAAAAGAAAATAACGAAACCACACTCCAAAAAGAAATGTTTTGCACTTTCTTCCTGAGCTCTAAAACACAATTTTTAATGGTAAAACTTGTGAAACACACAGATGTTTTTCAACATAAAACGCAAAATCTATATCAAACCTACATCAAACTGTAAAATCTTTAAAAAAACACTTCTTTCTTGCTGTGCATTTACTCAAATTCCTTATTTCAATTTCTTCTGAACCAGAATAAACTTTAATCACACTTTCCCTCTCTCCACTCATCTTCCGCCAGTCGAACCCACGCGTCCCAACGATTTCCTCCTTCATGATTAATCCTGCGTCAGATTGCAACGCGATTTTTTATTTGAGCGCAACGCGTGCGTGCAAAAAGAGGCCCGGCGTTCCGGTCTTTATTCGGCGAAAGTGTACTGCGCTACAATTTTCTTTCGCATGCGAAGAGCCGACGCTGCCGTCATCGCGTCGGAGGGGTCTCGCGGCGAGATAAGTTAGGAAAGGCCGCCGAGGGAAAGACATCAGAGAAAGAATGACGAAGGGGTGGAGGCCAGCCAAAGGAGACAATGAGCAAGGAGAGGCCGACTCCGCCGTGTCGGCAGGAAACAGAGACAGAACGATCGGTTACACCGCGCCGTCTGCACGGAAGTAATTCATTTCGCGTCGCTGCGCAGCCCTTATCCATCTGCCATTTTGTTTACAGTCGCGTTTTGCCGCGCGACCATTTTGACCTTCGCCGAAAAAATCGCCCGCGGATCAACATGTGTTGCGGATTCGCAACGCATTATGCACGAGTTTATTGCTCGAAATAAGAAATAAATTGGCGACCCGGAGGTTTCGCGACAGTCTTTATTGTTTGAAAGACAAAAGGTTATCTCGGTGGTTTCCGGCTGTCAGTGGCCAAACCCAATGGACGGTTAATCGATATTTCAGATAAATTTGACAATTCCGGCTAATTTTCAGAAAATTTGAGTACGACTGGCCGTGGTAATTAGGCAGGTGATTAGATTAATTAGGGAAGAGAAGCTGGCGCAAAAACAGTCCTATGAGCGTTTGAACATTTGCGGTATTAATAATATTAAAATAATGTTTGTGATTTGGGCAGGGAACATTGCTGAGAAAGTAATCAGTGGTAGAGTTCGTGTACGGTCAGCCGTAGACGACAACTGCCCGGGAGGAAAAAGGAGCCGTTCGATGAATTTCGTTTAAGTGGAAGTGACAATTTATTCGGAGCGTGTAATTTTAATTCAGTTAAATTAATAGTTAACTGTGCACAGGGCTTTTTTATTCTGGAAACGCCGACTTTAATTAAAATTGCAGCAAGTAAATTTAAATAACATGCAGCAAACGCAAACATTCGGGACGTGTTACATTAGTATTTACGCTAGATTTGTTTTTTACATTCTGAAAAGTGTCTGTTGAATTCAAACGTAAAACACGTTTAACGACTGAGAATGAATAGAAACAGATTTCGCACGGGTCTAAGTAGATTTCGGTTAACACTGATGTGATATTTATTCTTCGTGTCCTGAATCTGATTGAGGGAAACAGATACCGGAATGCCAGCTACACAAATTCCGTTTGCGGAATGCCGACTTTTTTTACGCGAAACACGCTTTTTTTATTTCGTTTATTTTCACCTCTCTTGTGCCGTGCTTTGTAGCTCCTATGTTGTTTAATGTTAGATTATTCTCACGTAACTCGCAAGATCGCATTAAGACCGAAACGGATGAGAACCGCAAAAAAGTTCGGTCTCTTAAACATTGTTTTAACTGTTGCGGCATCCTCGAAGAAACAGTATCTCTTGCAATAAAAAACGGAAACGAAATTTCGACGTATTTAAAGGTAAAATATTTTTCAGACATCGAAACTTAATCCTCGCCGAAATTAAATTCATCCATAAATTCCGTCAAAATGTTAAACCGTAAATCCGAAAAGAACATCGATTTTCCCTTTTATCCCGCTCTGCCAGGGATCAGCTGAAATCATAATCAGACGCGATGAATTCACTTCTGCTCGGCGACTTACAATATTTCACCGCATTTGTCTTAATTAGCATACCGTTGAAACGCGCCGGCAATTACACCTCGCGGGATTCTTTAATTATGAAATCCGTGGTATAAACGCTGCAACGAACGCTCTCTCGTTTCCGAAATTCTATCGCGCGAAGACAAACACATTAATTGCGTTTTTCGCCGCAGGTAAAACGAGGCCAGCTAACGCGAAATCGCAACAAGTGTCGAATGATAAAAATGTGCTTTGGCGGCGCGCACGTGCTGCATTATTCAGCGATCGCGACACAATTGTCTAATTTGCGCAGCGTCGGCAATTAATTACAAAGTACAAGGTGGGCGTGGCACGGCGATTCATCACCGTATCATTCTCATTTTTCCAGTCGCGGACGCGCGTTCATTTTCTCGTCACGCTATCCCGGCCAGCGCTCATTTCCGATTCCACTGATGATACTCGTAAAACGATCGCACCGAGACATTAAAAGCCGCCCACACCGGCGAACAATGCGCAATCATTGACCCGCCGTAAGATGCGTGAGACGCCGCGAAATTACGCCAACCAATAAGCCAATCCGTGGCTCGTAACACCGCTTTACGAGAGTCCACAGACATTGACGGGATTCGCGTCGAAACGGAAGCATTATGCGCGAGGCGTCACTGCCATAACTCTCGAACTGAGGGTCTTTTCATATTTTTTCGAGCGGTCCACGACGCGTACACAGTTGCGAAATCCTCACTTGATTTAACGCCGCAATTAACCCAGTTAATGAACATTTATGAATACGGCATAACTTTGGCCAATTTCATTTGTTCGCGACGAAACGATTTTCTTCCCTTCCCTGTTTTTCCCCGGGTTTCCCGTCTTGTCTGATTGTCTTCTATTTCGGTCTCTTTCATCACATTTCGTTTTGTTTGGAAGATCATATTGTGCGAAGACGAGTGCTTTATTATCGGGGAAGGAGAATCGTATATTAGGAGCGAAAAAGTGGCGTGATAAGTGGTTAATTCGCGAGCGGGGACATGAATCTAAATGTGTAATCAGCGCGGTCAGGTCGTAACATGGAAAGGTCTTAAGATAGCGCTCAAGAATTTCATAACGCTTTAAAGATTAGAGTCGGTTTTACGTAACAAATTGCACGGTCGTGGCATTTTATCAATTTTTGTCCTGGAATTACAGCGTCGCGAAACCGTTTGTCGCGCGCCTTTTTCCGGATTATTTCGAGCGAAGCGATGTGCGTATTATGTTTCAAATGCCGCAGTCGTTTAATTATCGAAATTAATTTCGTTTGTGCCGTAACGCATCTAGGTATTATGACTATTGAAGATCGTCGAAACAAAATAACCCGCGGTTCAATACGACTAAATAAATTTCACGCGCGCAATTGGATCTCTTAATCAGGACGCCGCCGAATCCGCTGCTTAGTTGAAGTCAATCCTGAGACTCGTGTCGAATGGAAATCATTTTGCGTCTGATGTTTGGGAAATTGAATTTTTCAATGAACAGCGTTGTAATGCCAAGTTGGCGTTGTATCCTTAGAAAAGCGGCTGATGCCACGTCGAATCGAAATAATTAAATCGATAGCGGAGCTAACAAACGTTCAAAAGATATCCGAGCTTATCATTTCCAATGGCAACGCATTTTGCTTAATTCATAAACACGGGAGATCAGCAAACCTCGCTTTATTCTTGGCGAAAAGACTTTTTATCCGCGCGCCACTGTCGAGGAATCTCGCGCCCGCAAGCTTTTTCACCCGTTTCTTTTTTTTCGAGATAAAATCGCGGTACGCGCGTCAGCGCTTCGTCTTTCGCGATGACGCTCGTTATTAAAATCAAATTGCATTATTTACGCTCCAGCGACGATTCTCCGTGGTTTTTCTCATAATTTGTAAACAAGGCTGCGCCACGGAATCCGAAAGGGATTACCGCGCCTTTTGATACACAAAACACGATTAATTTCACTATTAATTCGATAGTGTACGTTCATGAATAGAATTAATGAATAAAAGCCTTGCTAGGGACAGTACTTCGCAATAAATCTTGAAATATTAAGCGGTCAAAAATTGTTTTAGTTTCGGACAGTTTGAAACCAAAACTAAAACAACAATCATATTCAAATAATCGAAGTTACATTACAGTTTGTGTGAAATCATCTGTAGTTATGAAATTAGTTTGGACTAAACTGCGCGCTAATCCGGCGAAATTCGGCAATCCTCGAAGGATCACCTGGCTGAAGGTCAAATGAAAAATGGAAAGGGTTAATTGCCGCGGCTGGCAATGGCGCAGTTCGAACCAATAAAACGCTTCATTATTCAGACCCTGACGGTGTACTTATCTAAATATTTATTTGCCGCTGCTACGTGTCGGGCTTAATTCGCCCATCGGCTTGTTTGTATTTCAGATGAGACGCGAGTCCCGAAATCCCTAAATATTTCGCTGCCGATGCAACCCGTTCGACTAATTACGTCTAATTACTAACACACGTTGATGCGCTCGTGAATAAAGTGTGCCTGCCATTTCCAGCGCGACATCCATAGGGACCCAGCGGAATGAATGTACTGGGTCACACGTCGGGCGGCGCAAAAAAACGTCGCTGAGTTGGTCGAGAAAATTATGAAAAAAGTCCGGCACTCAAAGTTTTTCGAATCAAACCAGCAAGAATTGGGATTTAGAAAAAGTTTCGAGGCGTTGCAAAATAGAAACGCGTTCATTGTTCATTACTTTTTGTTAAGTTGAGTTATTGTTTGGAAACTGACTTATCTTGAAAGAAAACATTTTTAAAGAAATGACAAGTGTTTATTATTATTATAAATATTATTATTATGTATATTACACCCAATTGCTTTTTGATTGAAGGCAATGCTCTGCTTGCGCATGTTATGTGTTTTTACGGTCTGAAAACGTACTGTTTAGGGGACGGACTTCACCCGAGGGACACATCTTGAATGTGACTTTTTGTACAATTATATATCAGTTTGCGAAAATCTTTACATAAACACTTGAGAGACCATTAAAAAAGGATTCAATTCTATCTTTTCATTTTAAACATTAAAGAAATAATACTGAATTTGAATTTCAATAATCAATAAATAGTAAAACAACATAGGACATCAAACAGTGCCCTAAAAATGCTTGACTTAAAATCCAGCATTAATGTTAATGCAAACAACCGATTCAAACTATGTGCATTCGTGATCCTCATTACCGCTGTCGGATAACAAAATCATATCAAATTCAAAATACCCAACATTTTCGTGGATCAGAACTAAAAAGCGTGCCAGTCCACAGTTGGTTCATCGTGCGACAATTCGCCCCGTCGCCCAGCAATGTTTATTTTTGCGCGCGCAAAACGCCCCGATTCGTCACTGTTCCCGTGAGCGGCGCTCATCGTCACTCGTCCTCGCGATCAAATAAAATGCTAAAAGTGCTTTTATTAGGCGGGTTACGTACGACCATCGCGTACGATTGTGCTTTACGAGCGGCCCAAACGTCACGCCGCTCAGTCACGCCCGTATAACGCCGCTTAAGCCACCCGCTGCATAAACTTTTATTATATTAGTATCGCTTCACAGTATATCTCCTCTTATACGGCTCGGCTTTACCGCGGCGAAATTATGCGCACCGCGACTCGCGCGCAGCTCTTTGTCCCCTATAATTAGTCAATTGATCGTCGCGATCCCCTCCCGCCCCTCGTCCTGCGAGTCCTTTCTTCGTCGGGCCGCGAGAAAACCTCCGACACCCTCTTATCTCCGATAGGGGGTGCGCCGACCTCTCAGCGGATAAATACCCATCCATTCGCAGGCAAGTCTCTATAGTGTCGTCGGCTCCTCGGAGAGCGCCTTCAACGGCAACATCACAATAATCTCCTTTGAGAAGCCGGCGCCCGGACATTCAATCGAGCGGCAGTCAAAATAAACGCCGCAAACAAAATGCGCAATCCCGCTCGAATTATTTCGCCTTTAAATCACACGTAGACTGCGCACTTTCCACTGGAAGGGATTAACCGGCAGCGAGACCCGGCGGCGGTGTCTCTCGGACGTACCGCCGGCGCCATCTATGCGTCGTCGCGGCAACCTCGCGGATCTTTTATTACTCGAAGGCGCTCGGCAAGCAATTTGTAACGAATTTTGGAAACGGCGCAGCCCGAGTCATTGAAACTCGGGCTAACAAATGACGTCGCCTCGTCACCGGGTTCGCTCGTTAATTTCGCGCACGTCGGCGAAACTCATTTGCGAATTCCCCGCGGCGAATTCCGACGCGACGGCTGCGCCCTCTACGCCGCTGTCCGGGTTCGTCTTCGCGCCGCCGAAATCCCGAGCAATTTTTTCGCCGGGTTCGCGGCATCGATCGACGTACCCGACTTAATCCCGACAAATGAAGCGGCGGGAAATCGCGGCAAGACAAAAGTCAATGTTTGTTAGGGCATAACAACGACACGGCGAAACGAAATTGCACACATCCGGGCACATAAGTGAACGCCCGTGTACACACGCGTATTTATACAAACACGGACGTGGGGCCTAGTGTCGGTGTGTGAATGTGGGAATAGGTGTGTGCATGTGTGGGAGTGAGCTGGCGATGCCAATCCATAGCGGAGTCGCAAAATCAATCTCCCTTGTCGTGCGCACGTCCGTTCCGCTCGGCGTCTCGTCTCAATCTCACTTTCTTCTGCTTGTTGAGCAGTTACCTAGGGAACCGAAATATTCCCGCCGTTGGGTCCGCCGCCAACCCGCGGGTCCAATCGATTCGACCCGAATTCGGGTAACCCGACCCCCTCCCCCCTTCGACCCCCTTCGCCTTTTTCTCGCGAAAAATGCGGCCCTTCGCCGCCACGACCGCACAAAGCGATCCGAAATAATTGCTATTGTGCGAGCCACTGTTCCCTTTTTCCGTCGTGGCAGATATTCACGATTAATCCGGTAAACACGACAAATGCGCGCGGCTGCGATTCCTTTCGTCGCATGTTCAATTAATGCTAACAAATCGTCTTTGTGCAAAGACGACGGTAAATGGTGAAGCAGGTACTTATAATAACCTGGTTTCTCGAGCACTTCGTGTCGTGCAGCCAACTAGAGAATTGCTCGCCGAAAGAAAGAGAGAGGGCGCGCGAGACGAGCGCGAAGGGGAGGCAAGGGGAGGGGGGAGGTGAACGCCACGACTGGCAAGATGGAGCACGGAGAGGCGTAAGCGGGCGCGAGCGCACAAGCAGCTGCAAAATCGGCTAAAATAGTAGAATAATAATATTCCGCGCGATTCCGTCCGGCATTAGCGATTCTTTGAACGAGTAATGAAGGAATTTAAATATTTCCAGCGTGCCCCAAGACCCGGCGAGTTTCCAAGTCAATTACCGGATTGAACTACCATCCTTCACCACGTTCTTTATTAAAACAATTCGACAGACTGCGCGACTACGACTTCCTCGGTTGCCGACCTCCACTATGTATCATTTTTCTAATTATTAGTCGAACCATTGTCGATACCCGGGGATATGGTTATCAATAGAGCATTGTGTGTTTTTGCACGATTATGCGGCATTTGGCAAAGTTTTGCAATAGAAATGCAAATTTGTTGTTTCAATTAAAAGTTGTAAATTTCGGGAAAATATGAAAATTCATGGCCGAAGTTGAGGGTTTGCGAAGAACGGGGTATTAACAATAGTGGATTCTTGAACCAAATGGGCCCTTAAGCCAGGGCAGCAAGTTTGAGGTACTGGGAATTTCTAATTTGAGGTTGTGAGGAAGGGATATGAAAGGTTTAACACGCTTGTAGGAAAGATGATTGAAAGAAGATGGATCCTGATTTTAATTGGGAGATCTTGGTTCCGACAATTGAATTTTGATACGATTTTCAAAAGTGTAATGCGTAAATCCACCATTGTACATTGAAATTTGAATAGATGAAGTAATTTCAACGCTCACCAACTATTATTAACTTTGATATTAGTATTAAGTGCATAACGCCGTCGATTTAAACACAAGAATTAGACAATTCAGCAGGAAGGAACTTTACGTCAAATCTGACGTCAAGTCCGCTTTGGAATTACCAAATTAACATACCGAATAATGTGGTTATGTAATAAATGTTTATTAATTATACTTTGTTCAGGGAATATCGTATTCAATGAACACTATCGATTTTACAGATAACAAAATATAAACACGTCAACGCGATACGTCGAATTGTAGTTTCCGTTTGCGTCACGACGCTTCAGCGGAATTACATGTTTTGTTTTATTATCTTTTTGTAAAAATGTATTTGCCACATGGTAATATTTCATCAAACAAAAACCACAAAACAATAAAAAAAAACAATCATATTCTACACGATCAATTAAATGTTTATGTGAGTAATATCCGACTTCCTGTTCAAACATACTGATACACGTTGAATTTTCCTTACATTTTACCTTGTGAACGGGAATAATTTACGAATTGAACAGAGCATGCAAATCTTTAACATAAATAATTAATCGAGGAACGGAAATAATTTACTTTTCTACACGCTTATAGAATCACTAATCACACCGGATCAAGCAAATGCTAATGACAACTTCGATCAATATTTCAAACATTTTTAATGAGTATAGACCAAAATATTCTAATTTATTTTCTAGCAGGGTGAAGTGATTAGCCCAATTTCAATTCCAAACTGTCTAACTTTATGTAACAAAAACCTTTTCAAATCCTTATTTTCTTCGGGAAAAAGTAGAACAAATTGAAATAAAAACATCGCGAAATACAACCCGAAAGGTAACATTATTTAATTGACTTTCTCTGAAAACAAAAGTAATCGAAAATTGTTTGACCCGTATTTGCGATTTTCGGTGCCGATTTTCGGGACGCAGTTTCTGGACAAACTTATTTAAACTTCAACAACAAGTTCACTGAAAAAAACACGTAATTTCAACTTACATCGAGCCACGTATACAAGGCCCATAAAATGAACTCTCGCTAGTAAATCGGTAAAGAGAAGTGGTTTTAAAGGAAACCGAGTTTCTATCTGCACGCTCTTTTACAAAGAACTACACGTGCCTTTACACCGCACCGCACAAAGTGCTACAACTCCAATGTATTTTTTTATTTCGGAAAAAAGGCCGTGGAATAACATTCTCCGGATACCGACCACTCGTAGTATGCAATAAATTTTGATTTCATTCGACCCGTGATCACGCAAACATTCTTACATTTCGCCCGCGAATATTTGATTCTCCCGAATGTATCTCACAACCCGGTTTCAGGGTAGTTTTTGTTTAACGTGCCAGCGCTGATCAAATTGTAGGTCATGTAAATAAATGCAGCCAACGACAAGGCAAAATAATTTATCAGCGTCCGACCGCGTTATTCCTTGTTTGAATTGGCAATAAAACGCCGGCGCGCGGACCACATCGTGCAGTCATTATTGAAATTAATTATTTATCCGCGCGTGTCATTAGCGGCGGTAACGATTGTGTTTCTGGCGGACTGTGCCACGGAATGTTTCTTCCGACTCAAGCACAAGTACGATAAATCTCGGAACAACGGAAATCAATATGTCCTACCTACTTGGCCACAGCCCGCGTCAGACGCGAGCACGCGATTTCAAGCACGTGATACGAATCGGTCGACAGTTCATCGTGTTACAGTTAATATTTCAATAGGAAATAGCCGAATTCGAATCAATGGTCTCGAGGCTTGCGAATCCCTGTGTGCCACCAGGCGGCCACTATAAAATGCGTGCACCTATATGCGCCCATGTATAAGCGAGTGTATGTGCACACGTATGCCTGTCATTCCCGTAAACATTAATTATCTCATGAAATATGAAACTTGTCGATATGCATGATTCGTATGACGAGCGACAATCAATGAAAATGCAAATTACTCGACATTGTGAATAGAGTCTTAAGGCCCTATCGTCCCGATGAAACCGCGAAACGCGCGCGTCCGTCGGTGCTGCGCCAAATTCCATCGCGTCAATTATGGAACAATCAATTTGACCGGCGACCACGGCTTACGTATCAATAAATTGCGCCCCGATTTTGTAATCAACGGCAATCCTGTCTTCGCTGAAACGCATTTATCCGAAAGCATTTGCGCGAATTTCATTCCGGGAAAAAGTTTTGTCGGTCGGCAAACGGAAAAGCGAAATTGTCATGCTGCAGAAATTGCTCTTCTAACTGGTTACGTCAACAATCGAAATTCGACCCGAGCTCTTTCGCCACGCCTACTCACGCATATGTTGATCATAAAATGGCTTTGTCCTAACGTAACGCGTAGTTACAGCCAAAAAACGAACCGCGACCATCGCCTGGTCTAACGCTCGATTCTTCCTTTTATTCGAATCATTTGTTCGCTCGGACAGAAAATCGCGGAACGATTCGTTAACCCTGTCGCCGAAGCGCCATGTGGACAAAGCTCCGGTCGAATCAGCAGCAGCCAGAAATGACATTGCGCTGACGAAAAAAAAGGAAAATCAAAAAAGGAACGAGGAAGAAAAAGGAAGAACATGGAGCGGATAAAAGGGAAAAAACGCGCTCGTCCTTGTTCTCCGCCTCGGACGCAATTAATGTCGGCATTTAGCTCTCCTTCTGGGCGTTGTATTTTTTTAACGTGCGTTTCATCATCGCGTTATCCACGGCGCCAAATTCGTCGCACTTGATTGATATTAAACGCCTAATAAGACAAAAAGCGCCCGGACAAATTAGTTGTCGCATTGTGCACGCGAAAAATAGCGTTCATTATGATTCGGCTTTGTATTATTAGTTCGCGGAGTCGTTGCAAGATAATGGCTTTTCAACTTCATTCAAACGCGCTGTGCCGCGCGAGTATTATAACTTCAGCGCGACTACTTGTCATTCTGAATTGGCAATGTGCAACGCGCCAATTTTTTGTCCGCCCGTCATGTCTGAATATACACTAACGTGCGCCGCTGATTTCAATATTAAATAATTCCGCTCGTCCAGTTAAACGCTTTATGACGGAACAATTAATTTCGTTAATATTCACGCGCGACGGGGAGGGAGGGTTTTGTAATAAATTCGAAAGATAATGCCGAAGCACCGTTCTCGCGTTTAATTAACGCATTTACGGGAAAATAAATTGTCTTTTGCCATCGCACGTCAAAGGGCAAGTGTTTACATTATAGCACAAATTTTCATATCAACTCAAACACGATGAAGCAAAAATGGAATGTCAAAAGAATCAGTGTGAGTGACTGAAGAACCGAATATCTGTTCGCACACAAAATTTGCTTTCGCACTCGGCGATAACCAATCCTACTTATTCGAGCCGAAAAAACACTAAACCCCGAACGCAAATGAACGAGTTCAATTATTGGCGCGACGTGTGCATTTTACGCGCCGGGCGACAAAGGCGACTTAGTTGTATTCACATTTTATAAGTGCCGCCACGCAGTGGGCAATTATTGATTATGCAGTGGCGTAGCCCGGCGGCGATGGACCGTGATTGAAATTACGAAGACTCGATACAGATAATTTCGCGTTCCTGCCTTGGGCCACAAGTTAATTCGATATCATTTATATCAATGATTTTATATTTCACTTTAAGCCCGGTTTTAATCGTTATTATCATCCGTCGTATCGCACCATTAAAGTCGGTCGCTTTGACGCTCGCTCGCCTAACTCTGACAGTCATTGGCATTCGAACAATTGTATCGCATCGACCGCGCTGCGTTTAATTGCGTGTGCAAACGCGAAATCGATGATCGAGTCCCCACGTCGAAGAAGTTCTTTCTTAGAAAACAAATCGCGATCACTTTATGCTCATTAAGTGTTCACTTTATCATACCGTCTTTGACACTTTTGCGATTATTCTGTGATCACTAAACGACTACGGCTAGAGAGTATTCAGTGATCATTTTGACAGTGATATCATCAGACAAGCGTCTCATTTTTAAATACTT
>JABFPB010001243.1:0-26758 GCA_022817645.1 Ceratoteleas bidentatus | reverse complement strand
AAAAAGATTTTTTGGCGAATTTTATTTCATTGCATATTCTAACTTTGATATGTGCTTTATAATATGGATTTAAAAAATAAAACACGTAGAAACTGTTATTTTTCATGTTTTCGAAAGATTTTTAGCAATTGTCAGAGAACTTCTTACTTTGAACTCGACTATCTGGAAACCTTTTTTTGCAGAAATGTTAAAGTTACACGAATTTTGAACCGATTTCGACGTAGTTTTCGTTAAAATGTTTAGAATTTAATAATGAATAGATTTGTCAAACAGAATTTTGATTGTTCAATTTGAAGAAAAGGTTTTCATGTTAATGTAAAAAAACTCGAAAAACCCCTATTTTTGCCCTGTTTGTTAAAACTGAATTCCGAACATTTCGGCGCACACTAAATTAAAATTGAATGCAAATTGGTGTACCTTTAACTTTTTAAAAATGTCCTAAATTTTATTAATTATTAACAAATATGTGATTTCTTTTAACTTTTTTGCAACAAACGAGTTAACTTTTGTTTTCTATCCATTGACATCTCTTCGCAAAACAAATTTCATCAAAATCGGTCGAATCAGATTGTACCCATTTTACCATACAGTCCCCTTAACTCCCCTAATTAGAAAAACGCCTTTCCCTAAAAATCTTCACTTCCACCACTAAATCCCAGAAGCCTCCGACTTCGGGTCGACGTCAGTCGTTTGATCGAAGGGGTAAAGGAACCCGACGAAAGCAGAATTGAAATCGGCCATAAGTTAGAACGTAATCTTGTTTAGCGGGTCCGAGCGAGGTATATCAGCGTTGCGTCATCTAATAGGAGCTGAGCAGTTACGCGATATCGGGCTTCCCGTAGTCGCGAATTCAGAGTGGCTCTCCGTCCTCGTCGCTCCCGCTCGATCGCCGGCGTTCCGCGCGCAAAATACGGGGCGCGGGGGGAGGGGGGGCGGGACGCCGGGCGAGAAGGAGAGAGCAGTTAAAAACAACTAAAAGCAGCAAAACATCTCTGTGATGTTCGAGAGCGGAATTTCTTTGGTTGGACAGCTGCTGCCGAACAAAGAGCAAAGGTTTTGTGGAAAGAATTTCTCGAGGCACACGTGGCCGCGCGATGGTCGAACGGAGACGGAAATAAGAGCCGAAAGCCGACATTCCGAGGCCCACAATGCACGCGCAATTCCTGCGCTCTTTATTTTATTAACAGTTTCTCGGTCACCGGCTAGAGAAATCGCCGATCCGTCCTCCGTCCGCGAGTGTCGCGCCGATCGCCGATTATCGGCAAAATCGGCGGCCGATTCCCGCGTTTTCAGTTATCGGCGCATTCCGGGAATATCTCGCGCGCAACCGATAGCCGGCGAGTTATCGCGGCGATCGGCGTCACTTTCGCAGTTACGAAAACGGCCGAGCCGACTTTTGACTTAACACTAACCAGCCCCAATAAGCCGCGGTACAAATTACAAACGTCCCGGCCGATTTTATCGCCTGCGCGGCCGCGGACGATTGTTCGAAACGGACCCAAATGATGTGCAATAATCTACGGCCGGGGCGCACAATGAACCGGCCCGAAATGCCCCAAACAGCCAATAAATCTTTGCCGATCGGGCGCACAAAGGGACGGGAAAACGGAAGCCGAAATAACTGGAAACGAGAGCTTTGGAGGCGAAAATTCGCGGTTTTGGAATGTCGGGGTTTGATTTGGTTCGAAAAAGAATGGAGAAATAAATGGGGAGAAAGTGTTAAGAAAAGTTGGGGAAATATAACCTTTTTGGAAAAAAAGGATGGGGTATTGCGCAATGAGAATTTGGGAAGAAAAACGTTGTCATAAACAACGTTGCATGAAAAAAGTAAGCGTCGTCATGGGAGACTCCTTTTTTTCGAGTAGAAGGAGAGGGTTGTTGGCAGGATCCGGTTTTTGACCTGGGGAACAAGTGACCAGGTACGCACCGCGCTGCACCACCTCCGAAGGCAAGGCCGTTCGAAGATACGTTCATTACGCCGATCGCGTTTGGTGCTCTTTTTTCGCGCCTCGCCCGCGGGCCCCTCTTCTATTTTCATCGGGCTGATTTATCGAGCCTCTTTTTGTTCCAACCGAAAATCGCTGTTTTTAGCTTAGGTCGGTTTAACATGAGGGTTTCAAAAACACCCAAAAAAGGAGTTCTGGAGAAAGTAGGAAGGAACTGCACAAGAATAAAATAACAAATATTTTATAATGCACTTTTTAATCTATCCCACATTCTCTAATTACATCATCCTAAAGATATTTCATTAATCTTCTTTTTGTTTAAACTTCTATTCATTCAATGTTTAAAAACCATAACTTTTGTTGACAAAAAGAATTTCTAAATCTAAATTTCCAGATTGCAAACATTAAAATGTATTCACCTTTTAAGATATGTTAAAGAATAATTTTAATCAACTCACAAAAAAAATGTTATCTCTAAAATAAACAAGGTCTATAAAAGCCGCAACCCGGCGTGCAAGAGCAAATATTTGCGATAATCCGAAGTGCTCATTCCAGCGCGCAGAACTGGGTTCGACCTTCGCACGACCCTGAGTTTGTTTTGGTTGGTGTTCGGGCCATTTCATACGGAATTCGGTAGCCATCGGGGAGAGCGATCACGTGAGCGTGTTTGGTAGCTCGTCTCGAAATTAATTCTAATCTGCCGATCCAGGGCCCAATCGCTCCGGGCCGCTTGCACCGGAAAACCCGCGCCCCTCCCCTCGCGTCCTTAACCTCAAAATGCGCGTTTAATCGCGCGCAAAACGCTCGCCGGCGCAAAAACTTGCGCCGCAAAAAGGCCGCTCGAATCGGCCCGAGCGCCGATTGCGAATTAACCGGCTCGTTAGCATTTAATAAGAACGCGCGTCGGGTTAAAATTAAAACGAGCCGCTCGCGCGCGATTCGAGATCGGCGAATCACTCACTATGTCAATGCGGAACAGTGAAACATAGCGCACTGAAAATAGGTTCGGAGAATGCAACTTTTGCCTGCAAAAATATCGTACGACATCATTTCGTTTGCCAAGACGCCGCACTTAGAACTTCCGCTCTCTTTTCCATTTTCCGTTGGGCCGACGCTTTTCGCGCCGTCACCGAAATGCCACGCGAACCGCAATCGCATTCCCATTCAGCCCGATTAAAACAATCCGCCGACCAAACTCGGTCGCTCGCGTTCCTCGCCGGACCTTCGCCTAATCTATTTCAAGAATGTCATAGCGAGGAGCCCCGCCGCGCGCCCCGCCGGCATTCCGAGCGCCCAAACACAATAACGCAACCTCCCACCTTTTTTCGGCGACACCCTGTATACCGCCCCCCCTCCACTCCCCCCACCTTCCACTCTCACTGCTTATCTGATAACACTCCTCCAATCTAATCGTCAAATCTCCGGCGCAAAAGCGCCCCCTTTCCCCGACCTCCCCCCTCCCAAATGAGAAAACATTAGCATCGCCTATAATGCATCCGCAGGCTGAACGCGAATTCCCCTAATTACATCGAATGCCGGCATTCCTGCGCTAGCATAACCATACTGGATTTAGTCTCTCCTCGCCCCCCGATACAATCGTACGGCGAACCCAGCCCGGGCGCGCTATAAAAGGGGTCTCCTCGCTCTCCGGGGCCCCGGGGCTCCTGCAAGAGCAGCGCTGCGTTCAGATAAATATGCGGGAGGGGCCGGAATTCCTCACTCGGCTGCATTCCAGCCCCCCTCTCCGGTGCGCCGCTCGGGACCCGTCACCCCCTCTCCCGGGCGTCGCAGCTTTCTCGCGGGCCCCTCGCCGCCCCCCTCCCCGCCGCCCCTTCCCGGATTTTATGCGCGACGTGCCACCTCTGGCGGCGTCTCGCTCGCGCGCCATGCCCGAGACAATGCTCCGTCGCCGGAACAGGACCCCCGCGCCCCTCCCGCCGCCGCCGCATTCATCTCAGCCCCCCTCGGGTATCCGCGAGCGAAGAAGTTCGGTGCGCTGTGTGGCGCCCGTGAGACTTTTGTTCTTCGAATTTCATCGGCAGATACAGAGCCCGATACGATAACACACTCGTTACAAATTATAAAGGTCCAAGGCGGGCCCGAGATAGGCATCTGGCTGGCCAAGGAATTTTCGGCCCGGAAGCGGGGCCCGAGTCATTATCCGGCTGTTTCGGAATTTCGTGCGGAACGGGAAACCGGGGAACGATTATCGCGAAGCGACGCGTTGCAAGTAGTAGCGGCGGTATGTGGCGTTCCCGGGCGCTAGGTCGTGGGCGGCTCGCTGCATTCCTCGCGGCGCAAGGTGACGGGCCGCGGGGAAAGGTCGGGGGTCGCACCCCGGGATCAGGGAAGCTGGGGTGGAAGTTGGGAAGAAGACAGGATGGTTGGTTGTGGGAAGGAAGGCTGGACGAGATTGGCTAGGAAGGTCTTCGGGTTCCTGGTTGGGTCTGAAGCTGGAGTTCCAACCGAGGGGTTCCTCGGGAAACCTTGGGACAGGCGATATCGCCTCGTTTCTGGAAGGAGGACCAAAATCGAGAGAACCAGAAAAATGCACTTGTCTCCAGAGGTCAACCAGAATCCAGAACCCCGATAGTCACTCTATAACAGTGCAACCTCCTCATCCCCTTCAACCTTTCTGTTCAACCAGTCGAACCCCCATCTCCGACCCCGCAACCCGACCACCCGATCCCATTAACCCGGCGAGCGGAAATCCCGAAAGGTCGCAGGGGCTGCGCGTCGGTTTGTGTACGTTCGGCGACACGCTGATGGATCCGCGGGCCAAGAAATTCCAACAAGGCCGGGGCTTAATGCGCGACTCAAGGTCGAATCTACTACCAAGATGGGTCCGGCAGGCCCGTGCCCAGGCCCCCCGGCCCCCCGGCCTCCGCCCCATTCACCCTGCAGCGGTGCCCGCCTCCCCCAGCCTCCCACCCTCCCTCCTCCTCCGTCTCCTCCCACACCCGCCGCCCCTCTCGCTCCAACAAACAAACAAATTCCACCGCAGCCTCCTAGCTACGGCCCTGGCGGCGAGAGATGAGGCCTGCCTTTTTGCACCAGAAAAAGAGCGAGACCGTCTCTCTCTGGATTCGCGAGGCGCCCGGGTGGGGGGCCTGGCTGGAGGGGAGGAATGTCCGAGGAAGACGCAGGAGACAACGAAGCGGAGGAGCCGAGCGCGAGCGAGAGCTACGAGAGAGCGAGAGAGGCGGGCCGGGGGGAGCGCGAAAAAAGGTGAAAAAGGAGCGATCCCTTAAAAATTGAGCGCCGGAGGTGGGGATCGGAATTTCGGACCCGCGGCCGGCCAGTCTGGAGGAGGCCTTCGCGAAGATGAGGTGATCCTTGGGAGCGTCTCGGTCGGGTCCGAGGGTGCGAGCCTTCAGTGAAACGAGCGGCATGGACCGACAGTATACCCTGTGCGTGCTCGTGCCGGCGCAACAGTACCGCAGTTACGTCGACGGCTACGGCCCCAGGAGGCAGGCTGCGCAGCTGCACCAGCACCAATTGCAACAACTGCTGCACCACCAGCAGCAGCAGTGGCAACTACAACAGCAACAGCAGCAGCAGCAGCAGCCGGAGGAGCAGATCTACGAGAACGTGGTGTCGCAGTACCACATGAGGATGTGCTACCACAACGACTACGAGAACGACGAGCAGATCCAGCGCTTCTACTGGGAGCAGTGCTACCGGCGCGAGGACGCGGACGCCACCTACTACTACTGCGAATACGTAAGGATCCGGGGGTGAACCAGCCGGAGGGACGCCGGCGCGAGTGCGACGACGCTCTTCGGTGACGTGCAGTGCGGGAGGTGGGGGAGCGGGGCCAGTCCGGAGGAGTGACGCGGGAGATTAGGGGCGCCGACAGGTGGTCCGGCTGGGAAGGGGTTGCGGCATTTTCGGAATCCGGCTACCTGTTTTTTGCGCCGCGCGCGGACCGATGCCGATTGGAATTTGATGGACCGATTCGGCGGCCCGCTTTTTTCGGCCGGCCCTTTTTTATAAGCACGGTGCCCGGTCCTTCCTCGCACGCGTGGAATTTCGGGTGCGACGCGTGACTCGAGAGGATCGGCACTGTGGGATGACGGGGCCAGTTCGGCCACTGATTGAATGACGTAATTCCTGGTCGTTGGTGACTTGTTGGAACGGAGGAAATGATGAGGTGGTTCTCGGGGTTGAGGTGCAGGTCGATTCGGGTCGGGGTTCCTTTCATTCGAAGCGGAATCCGCAGAATCCGGACCGCCTTATCGCGGCGTCTCGTGGAACGCGACTCTTACGAAACCCAGCGTCCAGTTTCCCACGCGGAATCACTTGAGGAGTAATTCATTTGCGGAGTCTATGATTTGGTATTAACAAGCTCGCAAGGTGGAGATATTTCGCGGCGCGGCTCGGCCGCGATCCGGTTTATCTGGTTCGGCGAACAGTCGAGAATTGAATAAATCAGATTAGGAAAACACTCGCGCGTTCGGAGACTCGATTCCATAAGTACAATCCCCGGGTAGTAGTTACGTGAGGCGTTGGGTTCGACGGAATCTCGCTTACCTGGACGTTTGTTTGGATGATTGCAGGCGAAAAAGGAGATCTACGATGTCAAACAGCAGAGGCTATGTCTTGCCCAGGACGAGTACAACCACCTCAACAACGCGCTCACTACCTTGGGAGCGTCGCGCACCAGCTGTTAGTATATTGCTCTTTTATTTCGCTTCGTTGTTTTTTTTTGGTGCGAAGAGTTAAGTGGAAGAGAAAAGTGGGGATGGAGTTGTAATTAGTTGGTGCAGTGTGTTCCAGTTCGAGTTCCCTTAGTACGAAGTACGACCCGGACCTGCTCAAATCCGACGTAGCACACGCGAGGAGTAGGGTGTCCAGACTGAAAAGGGAATTGGAGCAGATCAGGGCGGAGATGAACTGTACACAACGAGGGGTGGACACTTTGGCGAGGTACGTTGTTGTGGATTTGGCCAAATTTGTACCAGATCTATTCGTGCGGTGGCCCACAAAAATTACAATCCAAAGTTGTGAATTAATACCAGTAACTTGTACTAAATTAAACAAGGTCCTTCGAACCGGATTTGAATCAACGACCTATGTATATCTAAAGAACAAAATCTCTTTTCTGTACCCTAGTACCACACATTGTCAACAGACAATGTTACCACATATTCCACTAATTTGTTATACTCCTCGACTAAATTTCAAGTTTGGACTAAGGTTTAAAACTTTGGCCAAAGATCTAACCGAATTTCTAACTTCTAAAACGACAAAACAGAAACATTGTACCTCCCTAACATCTTCTATTAACAAGTGACCCAGTCATATCTCCTAATCTGCTATACTTCTTCAACTCAACCACATTTTTCCTCTTTAACAAATGTCTTCATTTCCACTCTCCAGTGTGGAGCAGAAGCTGAACGCGCACCATGGTGGCTGCTACAACATCACCGAAGCCCAGGCCATCATGACCGAGCTGCGCAATATCCAGAAGTCCCTTAGCTCCGGCGAGAAAGAAAAGGCCGAGCTGATGCAGTCCCTGGCCCAACTCAAGGACGAGCTCACCCGACTCCAGTTCGAAGGCAGTCCCGAAGCCAGCACCCTGAGCCTCCCCCAGGAGAAGCTCAGCACCGCCTCCCAAACGGACCTCTCGGGCGAACTGGTGCCCATCGGCACCAGGCTCGCCGAGATGGCGCGCATGCGGCTCCAGTACGACGAGGCGCGCAAGCGCATCCAGCAGATCCAGCAGCAGCTCGCCGATCTCGAGGAGAAGGTCACTCCTGGTCAGACCGAGAGTGACAAGGACAAGCTGCTCCTCTTCCAGGAGAAGGAGCAGCTCCTCCGCGAGCTCCGGAGCATCACTCCGCGCTCGCGCACGCAGCAGGACATGAAGAAGATCCAGTGCGAGATCCGGCGACTGGAGCAGGACCTCAACAACGAGCTGGAACTCTCCAAGAAGACCATCACCGACCGGGTTCGCCTGCACGAGGAGAAGCAGCTGCTGCTGCAGCAGCTGCGCGATGCACTCCGCTCGATGGCGATGCTGGAAGGCCAGCTCAAGACACTCAGCGCCAGCACGCTGTCGGTGAGCTCCAGTTCCAGTCTGGGCAGCCTCAGCACCACGTCGAGCAAGGGCTCACTCAGTTCTGGGCTGAGCTTCACCGACATCTACGGGGGTCCGCAGTGTCTGGGGCCAGTGCAGCAGGAGCGCCCGGTGGACATGGTGGACCTGCACCGAAGGGTGGAGCGACTGCTGAAGGGTTCGGAGCCGAACCTGGGTAACCTGGGCACTCCTTCGCCCGGAAGGTCCCAGCCTAGTTTGTCGCCGAGGTCGAGCTTGTCCAGCGTGAGTCCGCCGGTGTCGCCGCTGTACGAGAACGCGCCGATGGGACCACCGCCGGCGTACGAGCAGATCGAAATCCAAAGGAAGCAGCAGCAGCAGCAACAACAGAGGCTCCTGGCGGCGACGGGGGCGCATTTGGACAGGAACCAGCTGGAGGACAAGTTGGCTGAGCTGAGGCTGAGTCAGCAGACCATCCAGGAGGCCGCCTGGTCAGGGGTGCAGGAGCAGATTAAGGTGGGCAGTCAGCCGCCGGTGGAGATCCAGTCCGGGAACATGTCGCAGGGAAGTGGCCTCGGCAGGCCGGCGCAGGAACCGCCGCTGTCGCCGATCAGCGAGACGCCTCCGCCAATGGGCATCAGGTCCAGGGCTAGTAGCTCTGGGACGAACACCCGGTCGGTGTCTGCCGCTGTGTCGGACGAAAGTGTCGCCGGAGACTCGGGGGTCTTCGAAGCGTCCAACAGGAAGAGGCTGTCCGGGATCTTGGGGGTCGACCCGTTGGCGTTGGGTGATGCCAACTTAGAGACTGCACAGGTGCAGATTAAGCTCAGGTGAGGAGATCTACTTGATGAAGATTGGGGGGAAACAAGACATCATCTTCGGTTTAAAGTAATACTGGATTGGAGGAGTCGAAATTTCAAATTGTAAATTCGTGATTTAGGAGAAATGATGGGAAAGTTAGGGAATGAATAGCGTCATTTTTCTGTAAGAGATAATTATTTGGAGATAGTACTCTAGACTAAGCAAAATTGTGAATGATTTCCAGGTATTCCGTCAGCGATGGTCTTCTCCACATTGGCATCGAAAGGGCGAGGAATTTAGCTGCCCTCTTCATCCCCGATAACTCGCAAGTGTAAGTATTCATGCATCTCTGGAATATTACAATTTCAAAAAATATACCACCATCCGCAGACATTCCAGTCCAACAGTTTTTGTGATCGCATATTTATGCTTGCAGATTCATCAAAGCAGCGTTACTTCCAATGCAACCGCACGTGAATCACATATGTTGCACAAAACCAGTCACGGATTTACGAAAGCCGAACTTCGGCGAAACATTCCCGATAGCAGTGCCGCTTAACAAATTGTATACGAAGACTTTGCAAGTCAACGTCTGGTGCAATGGAGGGGAGTCTGAGGAGTGCTTGGTAAGCCGATTTCTGCATTTTCGTAACATCATCCATCCGTCCTTTTTCCCACCCAAGCATTTGTGAATCTACTATTCTATAGCCACGAGTGTTTCAAGGTTGAATTGCACATTCCCATGTCAGTCAATTCTAAATCTGATATTCTCTCCAGGGATCGGCCCAAGTCTCACTGGCAGACTTCAGTCCGGAAACACCTAGCGTGAAATGGTACAACATCCTATCCTTTCGCTTCATGCAGCCATCTACCTCTGAATGCGCGAGTCTGAAGCAAACGCGACAAGATAAGTTGGATTCCGACATCTCCATCTACCGGGGGGCGCAGAACACCAAGGAGGAGAGCAGTGACGAGAGCACCATCATCAGCTCGCAAACCTCGACGCTAACCCGGAACCAAGAGTGCGAGGAACTGCAAAACGCGGTTTCCATGAGACTCGAAGGTTTGGTCATCAGTCGCAAGAGTTCTGAAGATGACGAGATCGAGGAGGAGGTAGACAGCGATAGTGACAGCGAGGAGGATAGTGATAGTGAAGATGGAATTATAGTGGAGTTTATGGAGGACAATGTGCTGCAAGACGTTTTGGAGCATGAGGTGGGTTTTCATTCACAAAGATTGCAAAATAAGAAAAAATCCAAGTCCCATTCCTAAACATTTCGTCAAATTTCAGGAGGATGAAGAACTTGCTCAAGAGGCCAACCAAACCCAAGACAAGGAAACAAACACCGAGTGTGTTTTCATTCCGGAACAGGGAAAGCAACGAAGACTATCAGCCGCCGGTGTAGTTGCCGGAGTCATCCACGACGACAAAAATTCCATCGTCATCAAACGGAGTCAGACGTTTTCCCCGAGTGCCGCTGTTAGTCGAAACCATTACATCTGTCGAGTGAGTTAAAATTCTTTTTAACTTCCCCCCAAACTCCTTCGACATTTTCGTTACTAAACCACTGCATTCCCAATTCCAGCTGAACCGAAGCGACAGCGACAGCAGCATGCCTCTCTACCGACGAGGCGGTCCTTTCCAGCGAAACTCCGTCGAAAGGAGGTCTCTCCGATGGCGCAGGCCGTCCTCGGCCCTGAGTTCGAAGACGACGTCCAAAAAGTCCGGCCACTTCCCACCCACCGCCAGGACGTCGCTCGACCTGGAACTCGACCTGCAGGCGCAACACGCCCGACTGAACAACCTCCACGACGAGCTGAACAGGCTGCGCGAGTTGAAGCAGCGACTCGAGCAGGCCCGGGAAAAGGGCGACACCGATTTGGCCGCGTGGCTCCTCGAGGATCACAAGTTCCAGATGCTGATCGCGCAAGCGGAGAGCACCAAGAACGGCAAGAGCCTCGAGGACAAGAAAGTCGAGAAGATGCTGAAGAAGACGTCCAAGGAAATTTACAAACTGAGGAAAACCAAGGCCGGCAAGGGCAAACCCGACATCATATCTTTCAAGTACGTTTCTCTCAGAGAAAAATTCTTTTCCCACAGGAGGAAATTATTTTCATTCATGCCTTTTGGAGTGAAATAAATTAAATCAGTATCACTCGAATCATTTTGAGTGATCAAAAAGGAATTTTCTTTTGACTCAAAACGCAGACTTTGTTAATCAAATTTTGTAGAAAGAATTTATCAAACTGAAGGAATTTCAAGATGGAATTCTTTTGAAATAAAAAGAATCCTTTTGATACACAATGATTTGTTAACATTGCACAAAGATGCTGACAACAAACATCGGCTGTTTTTCGTTCAGGATATTAACATTCTCGTTCCCTTGGTTTTTTCAGAGAAAAGATGGCTTTCTTCACGCGGGTGAGCCTGAACGTGCCAGTGCTTCCACCAGAGGACGCGACTTCCGAGGGAGTGACGGCGCCGCAGCCGCAACACCGTCGCTACGCGTCCGAACCCTCGACTTCGTCTGCCAAGTCATCGAACAGTATTGCCTTGGCGCCGGGCGTGCGGGCCAGGTGCGCCAGTCAGACTGGCGGCGTGGCGCGCAACAAAACGACGACTGCGGACGCGAAGCCGGAGAACGAACAACCGAGCGTGGAGAAAATGAACGACGACGAGCCCAAACGTTATGAGTACGTCGTCGACAGGGTCCTCGGGGTCGAAGTTTAAGTAACGGAACAAAGAATCGCCTATCGGATGCAATTTCAATTACTTTATTAGAAGAATGGAGTCGATCAGTTTTTATCGAATGATGATTGTTGTATTATACTTTTTGAAAGATTTTAAAATGGTATATAGAAATATATATATTTATATTGATGTAACGTTTCGCTATTTCAGGAGTGCAATACTCTTCTTTTTCATTCCATTTGTTGTTGCTATTTTTATATGATATACAGGGAATGAGAAATTAAGAAAATTCAACTCGCGATCCCGAGAAAGGACGGAGAGAGAAACGCGAAATGGGATGAGGAAGAAGAAGAGTTCGAATGGGCGAAACGTTACATTGGCGCCCAACGTGGGGCGTGTGTAACAAATACGCTCTCACGTGTTCTGCAGATGGTTTAGTCGCTTTGTTTTCTTGGATAGCTAAATTTCCTATGTATGGGTTAGACGGGGATGTTTTCCTTGGATTCGCCTTCGAGATATTTGAGTGGCTCAACTAATGCGTGCCTTTCTGTAGTCATATGTGGAAAGGTCATTAGCATATTTATGTGTCATCTCGGCATATTTGAGGAGTCCGTAAATAGGTTCTTGTTTTTACCATGAACCAACCGTGGCCAAGCTCCGATATATCGAGAACATAACAGACCTAAAGGTTTGTTATTTACTGGAAATCTTACGAATTCTTTGTATCAAATTTGACTGACAGAAGAACCATCATTCAACACGAATCATTTTTCATTCTAATCTTGAATCTTCCGGGAATGAATGAATGAATGATTTTTATTTAGCGTTCGCAGATAGTGTACAAGAAAATGTACATATTCTGATCTATTAATGGATCGATTTTCTTTGTCTGCTCTTCCAAAATTTGTGAGACTACTTCATCTGTAATTATCTTTATCATTAGAGAGATTTCATTTGAAATGGACCCATAAAATCCCTGGCTGTTATTTTGTATAACGTGAACACCCTGATGTTTGGGTTCACACTGTAAAAACACCGGTATAAAGGCGACATAATTAGCATAGTTTGTACACCGTAAATTTTACACTCTAAATACACTTTAAATCCACTTCCTATCCACTAAAATAACATTACAAATTCCCGCAGCCGCGAGGCAGTGTAATCTTTGTGAAAATTAAGTGTAAATGTGTCGGTGTAAAAACCTTTCTAATTTTCACACCTTTACACTATAAAAATACTTACTTTACATCTCATTTACACTGAAAAGAAACTATCTATCATTTACACCAGAAAATCACGGTGTAAACTCAAACACCAGAGCAAAGTTGGATATCACAATGTATTTTTCTATTTTCGATTATCTGTCATATTTCTTTTGAAGCTCTAATTGGCGAGATAGATTATTTCCAAATCTCTCCAACCATTAACAATGTTGCTACCTTCAACTTCTTTATACATTTTTACAAAAAATGTCCATTCGAAGTGCCGTCGAAACTGCAACATTTCAGATGCCGTCGATTTTTGGTATAGGAGTATCAAATAAGGAGTTTCTACTTAGCATTCTCGCGGGATTCTTGTCCCACATTGTATATCATCAGAGCAGAACTCAAGTGCCATGCTTTTGAAGTTTTTCTGCAAATGTTTCTGAAAACTCTTACAACAGAAATGAGAGTCCTTCACGAAGTCCAATAATTGATATTGCATTACTGCGAGCATCTGTTCAAAGTATTCAGGAGATACTCCTGCAATGTTGTACATTGCATCCCAGTTAAAAAATTCCATTAGAAACTATTATATACGTAGACAAAACAATGTCATAATCCACACAGAAACCATTAGGATTTACTTATAATCAGTAGCTGTATATGCAGCTACTGATACATACAAATAAAATAAATATGTAATTCCATATAAGCGTTAAAAACCCTTCATGGAATTGCTGTACACAAATACTATACAGTATGTAAAAAATGTGAAAAACCACATAGATACTAATGGGACCAGCTCTAATGGAATTTGTTAACTGGGTTCTTTTAGTGAGACTTAGCCATCTCCCATGGCAGGTTTTCTTCAACCGAATAATCAGTCACAATATCGCCTTTGCCAGTATCCCTCGATGTCGTAGCCATCTTCATTCCTGTCACAGCCGTTCATTTCTTATGAATTGCTTAAATGTTCTTTGCCTCAATATAATCTCAAATTTTGTGATTCTATCACAGTGTGCCTTACCTCTTCAAGATCAATTCACTACGATTCTTCAGTGACTCTACAACATTCTTTCTCAGTCCATTGGGCCCCACGTTGGGCGCCAAAGTAACGTCTCGCCGATTTGACCGAAATAACTTTTTCTACGTTATCATTAAATAAATTATATAAATCAAAACAATTAAATAACACGAGAAAAAAGACATCGAATTGGCGAAACGTTACAAAACCTATAAATAACGTTAAATAAATATGGTTGAATTTTCTAAAAATAAATTTAATCAATCGAGATACTCTTTTAATAAAGGAATTGATTGAATGCCATTCTCCGTCACGAATATATACTATTTATTAATTGAAGTCTCATCCGGATGTGTAAAGTAGAAATTATTTATTGTCAAATGTTCGATCTTGTAAATATGAATGCAAAGCTAAAAAGCCAAGACCCGTTTACGTCTGTACGAAGGAGAAGTTGCCGGAACCTCCGAGATGAAATGAAACGACGCGGAGCCAAATTGTAAGGTTGTTCACGCGCGATCTTCCTACACTCACGTTTTGTATATTGTACTGCGATAAGGTTCATTTTTAAATCGTTTATTTATTTTAGCGTTAAAAGTCGTTTTTTCTCACGCGCATGAGTTAGCTGGAAGAGCGAGCGCTGAAACAACGGGGCGCACGCGACCCACCGAGCAGCTGGTCTGCATTTCAATTACGATTACCAATCAAGTGCCTTATGACTCAAGATCGATTTGGAAAGGTTTGCGCTGTACTCGCTCCGTGCAGCAACGTTGCTGGACGTACCCCGGGTACGTCCGGCAACCGCAATCTGAACTCCACCAGTGCAAAACTGTACCGCTCGCCGATTCTAGTTAATGTTGCTTCAGAACAATCACGTGTTGTTTCACCCTCCTGATCGCGCCGATACAATAATCCTAAAATAATCTTCACGTTCGATTGGCACTATCCATATCTGACTGTTGTAATTCAATGACGAGTATTAAGAGAAGAGTGGATGCTACTCTGATTATGCAAAGGGTACACTGAAAAAAGAAGTCTGAATCAGACAATCACTTGTCTAATCCAGACCGTCAATTTTAGACAATGCATTGTCTGACTGAGACAAAATCTGTCTGATTTAGACAGTGCTGAGTGAAGTTGCTGCTGATTAGCGAAGCGAACTGATTTTATGGGACTATATTTTGTATACGTACAGAAATTGGTATGATTGATGATTTCTTGTTGAAATGTGGGAGTTTTTATCGGAATTGCAAATCGCTTCACCTAACTCAGCAGTTTTAACTTGCCGATTTTTTGAGACCTAAAGTCAAGTGTGGAACCAATCATTCAGTGAATCATAGTGAGGAATACGTCAGCTAAAGTCGACGGCCGAATTCCAATCGTCTATTTCGATTGGAAATAGACGACTCTTGTCAAATGAATTGTCAAAAACGTTAGTCTTTGTTTGGCGTGACCTCGACACCTCAAGTACCTGCTCTATCTTGAAACAAATCGACTGGGCCGCACAATCACTGCCACTTCCGGCCGAATCCGAGGTCGGGAACTTGCGTTCGATTTGGAAAAATACTCTACTAGTTAACTTTTGTTTTTCCTGTAGAAAAAGGTAGTTGGACCTCTGTATAATAACGATTGTTTGTGTAGTTGGCAAAAGGAAGGAAAGAGTGGTGGAAAGGTGGCCGAAACGGACAGAAAGGTTTTAAGTTATTACAAAGAAAGATTTATAAGCGTTGAAAATAGTCTGTACATATTAACTGTATATAAACATCTAAAGGCCATATTACACGAATGCGAATACAAACAAAAGAAAAGTAAAAGTTGATTATGTGTATACATATTATATACATAGAATTATACATATGAATATATACATACTTGTCGCCAGCGTAACACGCATCTTAGGAACGGGGATCGCGTTCCCCGCTCGTCAATGAAGGAAAAGAGATTAACGAGAGATCATCGAAGACTCGCTTTATTTTGCAAATTTTGTATATGCCCCGATTTTAATTCCACAATAACGCCCTGTTTATACTAATGACACGTGACGTGATCGTACTATACCCATGTATTATTAATGTTACATTATGTATTATCTCCGCATAGCGCAAACAATGTATCGAAGTGAATAGTGTAATAATTACGTTCATCGTAAATAAACCAGACATGCTGCTCGCTTTGTAAGTATTGGTTCGTATGATAAATCATTAAAGTATGCAAAACAGTACATCAGTGTCTCTGATTTCTCCAAAATCTCCCTTTTTGATACCATTGTTTGATTATCTTATAGAAAATCACTCATCTCTTGATCTTGAAGAAAGTATTTTATCTCCTAAATTTCTTTATTTTCGATTTTACATCACACAGATTTCATACAACAATTGCATTCAAATCCATAAGCAGCAAACTGTGACTGACTTCCTGAAAAGTGCGAAAAGTCTTAACTTCTCTTCACACATCGAGTCATTTAATCAGGCAACGCACGTGAATAAGGATCCAGTCTCACTTTCTATAAATGTGCTGTTTGACGAAAGCAACGAGGCATGATTTTGCAATCATTTTCGTGCGGCGAGCGGCGATGCGCGTGCGCCGGAAAAGGGGATTCCCCACTTGTCCAGCGCGGCCGCTTCGAAAGGAGGGAGTTTGTAATGTCCGAGGGGTTGCTTAGTAGAGCAAGGCGCGCATACCGCGATGCTTTGTAATGCCATTCATGTTGCGGTATTTCTTTCAATCGGAATCGCGCACGTAACAGTCCTGTTGCAGTGTCCGGCGTCGGTGGAAAGTAGCCTGCCACCCGGTGTAGGTACGTCGCATCGATCACGCCGTCCGTTCGGCCGCCGTTTTTTATAGCACGTCCGCGCGAATCGTCTGAAAAGTCCGGGCTAAATATAGTAAAATATTGACGAGTGTACGGCCAATGCACGTGTTACCTAAATCCCGCGGATTGTTTGGAATCGCTACCTTTGTGGTACCGGCTAATGTTGGAGTCAGTATTTTTAAGAATTGGTAGGGGGTGAAAGATGAAGATGGGACATTTTCAGTAAAATTTCAAAGACAAACTGTTCAATATAAAATTATCTGCTGAATATTTTTCAGCAAAAAAGTTTAGAACAATTTGTGTTTGTGAAGATTTCAGACATTTTTGGGGAAGTGTTTGTAAATTGGATGAAGCCGAATGGGTGATTGGAAATGTGATAGAGTCGTGGTAATTATGCAAAATCACTGCCACTGTGTGAAAGTGGATTAATTACAGTGAATCGTACTTCGGAGAAACAACTGGATGGCATTTGATACCCATTCGATCAGAAGTCATAATTACTAGACAATTACGCGGTGTGAGATGGGGGAGTGTATTGGAAATTTATTAGGCAATTTTTTTGGGGTGAGATGAAATTGTCAGTTCAAAAAACGTTTTATCATTTCGTATCAAAGTAAGGAAAGTGATCTTTTAAAATAATGCCGAAGTGCCAAAGATGCGAGACAAATTGATGAGTGAAATTTGAAGTTTCTTGTCATAGATTATAATATAGTTATATGGACATCGTTTTTGTAAACGTTTATATACACCTTTGTATACTCTTTTCCAAGTAAGAGCAGTGTTACTTTGAGACTCGATTTGAAAATCCAGTCTGACTCAAGACAAGCTCAAACGCTTCATCCTAATCAATATTCTTATTCTCAGACTTTCTGTTTTGCATGATTTATGACTTTTGTATCGCTTCTTCAAGCCACCCAACGATTATAATACACCTTATAGTAACACTATGTTAAACTAAACTTTTTATACATTTATCATTATTATCCTCTGCACTATTGTACATGAATTCATTTAATAGTCTGGCAAATAGTCTGGAAAATTTCAAATTTTGATTCCATAAAACAATCTTCAGCAATATCCTTTGAATGTACTCATACATATTTTACAAATAAACTAATTAAAATATTGGAAATTGTTTAGTATTCGAGAAAAGGATATTCAAGATATGTGTATAATATCATGTTAAAACAAGAATTAAATTACAATAGAATTATTAAAATGCTTTCATCGAGGTCCTTGTTTTTTAATTGAGCCATTTACATTCCCTCTTAATGACTTTCTTCGGCAAGTTTACCCACTAAAGGAATTTTGATATCAACTAACTGGAACTCTCATTTACCATAGGAACTTCCTTTTCTATCGATTTAACACTTCTCATGCCTGCTAAAAATACCTCCATAGAAGGTGTATATAACATTCCTCGTTGTTTCTCGTATTTTGCCTTGATATATTTTATTACGATTGTTTATATTTTCATATAAATCAATCAAATATAAGTCAATCCAAGAGTTTTGCAAAAACAAGAATAATACAAATATAATTTTTTGAAATATTGTTTTTTGATTTCCAAAACATACAATTACGGATAGCGTTTTTGGAATAGTCGAAATCGCGTGATTTTTTTCCCTGGAGTTGTTTAAAAGCAAAATCGTAATGGTAAAGTGTAATAGTTTCCGCACCGGAAACACTAACAGACCGTGGAAATAGGACATTCTAATGTAAATCGTCAACACTTTGTACAAAAGTTTAATCATTTGACAAATCAATTACAAAATTTTAACACTGGTACGGTGTCATAATCTTATTCACAAATCAATTTACAAAACCGAAATCGAAATCAAATCCGAAAAAAATCTCTAAAAATATCCGCCAAAATTTTTCTGGCAAAACTATCCCATTGTTTCTAGAATGATTGACTCCAATCAATGGCATTATAAACCTTAAAAAGTTCTCCCAAAATTTTAAGCGTTACATCACACAAATTTACAACGCAGTAATTATTCTAAAAGCAATTTAAAACACGAATTAATAGGCACGACTCTTGTCGCGCCCAGCTTGCGCAATTTACTTCATAACTATAACACTTAATTTGCTCTCTGCTCAATTATTGAATGTCCACTACGTATAAATAGCTTCCGCCATAAGAGTCGAAGATAACGCGAATGCATTGCACGAGATCAATAAAAAGTCGTTATCTCGACGCCGCCGAGGGCACCGAGCCGGGCGGTACCGTTTTCTGGAACAAAAGTGCATTTCATAATTTATCGTGTTTTTTCGTCCGTTTGGTGCGTGCCGCTGTTGCGCCGCCGGCACAATGGGAATCACGCGTGTTCCGCCGTCGATTGCACAATAGTCAACCGGGCGATCGCGTGAAGATAGAACTTTCGTGATGGGCCCTTAAGAACTGTCATCCACTGTTGATTCTCTTCGGCAAAGTTTGTTTCGCTCTCATGCAAGGGGTTGTTGCACTTGTCGTTAATCGAAAATGCATCTGACGCAAATTGACTTGAAATAGTTGCACGAAATTGTTCCAAGACTGGAACTTGTTGTTTGCAATTTCTTTTATATTGATACACGAAAAATGGTTTTAAAGAAGGACTTTAGAATCGCGATTTCGGGTGCAATGAAAAGGCAAATTAGACACAGATGTACGCTCTAGATTGGATCTGTCGTTGGACCTGACACGAGGCCTTAAATGAGATCTTGCGTGAAATTATTTTACGGGTGCAGTAAAAGAAGGAAAATAAGGGCACCCAGTTTCAATTGGCTGGACTAACCCCGAGAAAATATAAACTTCGAAACGATTTTCTGAAAGTATGGTAGATCAAAAAAGACTACAAAATCCACTTGTCAAACTTCACGTTTTCTGATTCTCTGTGAAAGCTTTTTATATTAACTGAAGGACAAGAGTCATGCCTTATTCCAACTTGTTTCAGAAGACGAAATCATCCTGATCGAACACCTTCCTGGCTACCGAGTGCACTTGCAAGATTTTTTCTGGACTGGCGCGGAAAACGGTCCACGATGGTCAAATCCGGAACAGAAACTGACCATGATCGAAACCAAAACCATCTATCGCACCTCTACTGTCTATATTAATGATCAGGACAATGGACTTAATGTTACTTCGGTGACACATCCTCAGACAGAATCTCCAACCCCATCTTGTCCCCAGTGTATCGACCCAACCCCAACTCTTGATGAGGTTGACCAAAATATTGGAATTTTCTTGGGGGACGATCCGGGGCCAAGGTTTGATGATACGTAATTTCAGCACTTTGAATAATATTTTTAACATTGAAAACATTACTTTGAAAGATTACATTTGAGAAGTAATCGTTTTAGTTATTCGTCGTAGAAAGACGAATCTTATTTCATCATTACTTACATTTATCCAATTGTTGTAACGTCGTTTTTGTTTGCAAGGTACTGGTTGTTGACGGTCCTTCGAGCCGGAGAAATCGTTCCATCGAATGTAGAGTTGCGTCTGGCTAGACTTTATCGAACAGCCTTTAATAGGCAGCAACATCGACATTTGGGACTTGGAGCAGACCTTTATGGACGGAGACAGAGGCTACGTAGAACCGTAATACGGCAGATCGTTTCGGTAAACATTTTCAAATACAAATTGGACGCCTAAGAAATCCCAACCAGTCTGGTTAACAAATGTATAATAGAACTGAGTCATCACTTTAAGCACAGTCATTAACTCATTATAATCTCATCAAAACCACTGATGAAGAAATGACTGATTGCAGTGTTGGACCAACAATTACTATTGTCAAGTTGAAATTAATGTATCCTATTTTACATCATTACATTTCCCAACCACTAATGTTTTAAACTCTTTCAGACCAAAAACAAAAGGGATTCAGCCGATGATGTCGAGGTGTTGCAAGACGTTACCGACACCCTAAGCAACATCTCAGTTCCGGTGAAGATGCAATTCATCGACGTTCCCAAGGACGAGATAAGTTTGATCATCAACCCAGAAAGTCCGGAGACGCAGATTCGACCGTTCGAGGAGCACGAGGACACCGACACGCCATCCACTGTAGGCTTCGTAGAAGAAATCAGTGTACCTAAATTAAAGTCCGATGCCCGGGGTCAGAATGTTTCGCATTCCAAAAATGGGACATCCAAGACCCCAGTCAACCCGAATTTGGTTCAAGTCAGTATGCAGAACGTGAGCGTGATGGAGGACATGGGGACCAAGCTGATTTACTCGGTTCATTTGGGAGGCAAACCTGTGCCTGCAGAAACCGCAGCTAGGGATATGGCTCTGCTGTCTCCCCAGGAAGTCGCGTTGGAATTGGGAGCGCCTGTGATAATTCAGAGTCAACGTTAGTTCGAGTTTGAAACTGTTACACTAATAAATTCAGAAAAGTTAAGACTATTTCAACTAGATTTTGGGAACTTAAAGTTCGTAAGGAGTCTGCAAGTTAAATTAGATAATAGTACACTAGAAAAACAAGTAGGTTTAAAGACATTCTGGTTTTGGGAAAATATATTTGGTGTTATAGCGTATGGTGTAGGATTGCTTGATGGGAATTCAGAAATATTTCCAGCGTATCTGAGGGAAACTAGACCGCTTGCGTTGTCAAGAAAAAGGGATGCCTGGCTGTTCATCGGAGCAGCTGCTGCGGCGGTGTTGATGTTGACAGTGGTGATCATTACGCTAGCCTTGGTAGCGAAGCGGAAAAGGGCTCATAGTGTGGTGTTACCTCCACCTCCAAGTATACTAAAACGGGACAAAGATAACTCCTTGACGCAGCCAGGAGGAGATAACACTGTATACACTTCGGAAACAGAAGCCAGGGTAATGTGGCCAGGGATACGTAAATTTGATGAAAAACCAGAATCTAGGTCTGACGATTTGCTACTGAGCAAGATCGAAAACTAATCAGTTTTCCTATGTTCTCTAGACCGATGGAACCAGTCAACGACGAACACCGATGAGTTACTCGAGAACTCCAGTCACACTTGGGACACCAGATACCTTGGATGATGGAATTAGGGATATTTCTAGTGACGATGAAGATAACCAGAAAAAGAGATCCTCCACACCCTGGGAAATTCTGCACTATCCTGAAATTGCCAGAAATATTAGGTGATTGATTTGAAATTTTATGTAAATCTAACGCCGCAATGGCATGTTTATTTACATAAATTCGATTACATGCAACTAATATTATTACTTTCGTAAAATAGCTAAAATACTACTTGGATTTCAATGTTAATGAATTTAGAATTGATATACGAAGTATCATCATTTTGAGTCAAAACGCCGATTTTTATATTTGTTATCAAATCTGTCATTTCTGAGAGTACAAACTATTTTCTTCTATTTGATGTATAAATGGATTTTATGCTAATACTGGAATAACATTGAACACATTAAATGAAATGTACGCTATTACAAATAATTTAAGTACATTTTATAGTTAAAAAGTGAAAACATTGATCGATGTACACGATTTATGTAAATAATGCAGCCCATAGCGGAGTTAGATTCATGTAAATTTTATGTAAATCGTTTACATAAACGTTGGTTATCAGGGTAAGTTCTATACCACTAATCAATAAACTGCTTTCTGTATCCGCGAAAAATGCTTTGATCAGACGCAAGAAGATGGCCAGGAGGAAGACCATTGAATACCCGAAGACGCCGGATTCCACTGACTCCATCGGGGACCAGATCCAAACTCTGGATTCCCTGGAGAAAGGGTTCAGTCGCGAGGAGGAAGCTCCAACTTCACCACATTCGTATCTGTCGATGCCAAGCTGCAAGCAGTTTCCTGATATGGCGGCGGTAGAACCACTCTCTAGGGTACTAGAACCAGTAACGGTACTAGAGTTATTATAGAATAGGGGTCCGTGTGATTGGCAGAAGATCTGAGTTCTTCGAATGAAGGTCATGATTTCTTTCAGGTGAAGCATCTGGATATCGAGGAGTATGATTCGCCTGATATGAATCTGCGGAGGAGAGACGAAGAGTACGTTTTGACGCGAGTAGCAAGCGCGACGCATGACCCGGGAGTCATTGGTCCCATCGTTTGGGACCTTCACAAACGAAATATGGCAGAAGGTATAATCGAAACCGTCGTATGTTCCTACTATTACAAAATAAAATGAATATAACTGAACCCTTTTGAATTGAGGCCCCAAAACCACAATTCTGTGGTAAAGCCTGAAGACAGTTGACGCGATTTCTCGAGAAGAATTTTTTGATTGGCAGGCTCCAAGGCGGAAGCGCAAGTCGACGTGGATTTCCAGAGGATTCCGTTTGAGTCGGTCGGTCGCGCCAGAAGACGGCTCCACGAGCTGCTGGAAGACTCGTTCAACCTTTTTAGTAGCAAAGAAATTAAGCAAGCGACTCCAAAGCAGACGACATTGTCCCTATCCTCTGAACACTTGACCTCCAACGGCAACATAAGGGGGAAGATACATATAAAAAGGTACCAGAATTCCATTTTCTTGACTTAAGCATCTATAAACCAAAAGCAAAAACGATGTCGGGTAAAAGACAATATTATTAATATGAATGATAAACCTAAAGAAAAATGCAAACATTTAGTTAATTTCGAGTGTTTACCCAGAGTCACATGGTTTTTGGTTGTCTTCCATCAACATACTTTTCCCAATATTCAGTATCCAGGTAAAAATTCCATAATTTGCAGAAACCTGTAGATACATAAAACATTGTAAAACCGCACAGGAACCATCAGAGAAGCATTTTTATGTGGAAGTATGATTACATGGCACTAATGCTATATGTATTTCGAATTGGTTGTCCAAAATCATTCCAGACTGGAAAAAATATCTAAAAAATCAAATGCTGATTTAGAATTGATATCCTTACAAACATGCTAAATCACTATAGAAACTAGACAGAAACAGTATTCTTCAGTTTGTTCCCATTCACTCTTACCAATAAAAAATCAGTTTAACTGTATTGATAAAACTGCTCTTTTTTACCAGTGTACAAATGTTCACTTTTCTTTCAAAGACAATCCAAATAATATAGTTACGATTTCAATCAATCCTATGGAATTTTTCCTGTGTAGTTTCTGTGAAATTGCTATTAAATTCTTCTTCTTTGTCGAAGTCCCAGCATCAGTTCCACGTCCGACAAATCGCTGCGTCCGCTCGTTCCAGTGGCGCGACGCGTAGACAGTGCCACGACGATCGAAGAAACGGGCAATTTGACGATCCAGCCTCGAGGTGCTTGGGCCGCCCGACCAATGAGCGCCGGACCGTTCCACCGACCGTGTTTGCCGGAACATTCGTCCCAAACCCAGCCCAGTAATAACGCATCGAGAATCGCTGCGAGGGATCCAGCTGTGCCTCTGATTGCGGCCATCAGCAAGGAACTCGAGCAATTTACCATCGATTGAGCGGCCGAAAACTTTTCTAACGACCAACTTGTTGTCTACTTTTTAATACTTCTTCGACCTCGAGTCAATTAGTCTCGCGCTTAGTCCGACTTCTACGTCGAGCGGCCTTTGCTGAGAGAAAAGCGAACTTCGGTCTCGAAGAGAAATCGATTGAGTCTTTTGTCATTGCTTTGAAACAATGCAAAAGTCTCAGCAACGTTTCCAGCGTTGGCTCGAGTCACTTCGTTTTTCTGTCAGAACTTTCATCGTGATATTCACATACGTAAATTGTCGTGTTTTTTATCAGGCGGGTCAAACCTGCCTCCCATAGGTCGTTTGTAGTCAACGACCCAGTGAGAACGCTGTGCATTAATTACGTGTAACAAAAGTAATAACAGTAATGGTAAAAGTATAAATTGCATTGGCGATTAAGCAATGAAAGAAACGCGGCATTTTGTACTTATACTTCCAGCTACTTATGAAGTTTGATAGCGGTTACGTTGATTTTATCGTTACGTTGATGTTGACGGTTTTTACTTATTGACAAAAGATTTGTAATTTTATAGATGTCCTGTTAGCGAGTTGTCCGATGTTCGAATTCGTTGCGTCGTTTTGTAAGAACCGAATAGCGTTTTGTTGGAATAAATTGTACTGTGAAGATTTTGTGTAAAACGTTTATTTGTTCGTCCGATGAAAGAAAACGAGAAGTATTCTATCAATAATATATTTCTAAAAACTTGAATTACATGTAGAAAAGTCCTAAACAAACCCGAAACAATTGGATGCCGTCGAATTTTCAGTAATAGTGGTTTGTTTAGAAAAGCAACGTACACATATTTATACCTGACATGTCAAATGTGTCATACTTGTAATGTATCGAGAAGTTCGGACTGCAGTGTCTCACAGCCGAGCTGTGCTTCGCGGCGCGAACGATCGCCACACGTTACATTCATTCCTTTGTGAACATTGAAACAACAGGACCTGCGTAATCTGCACACCTTCCATTCATTTATTACATAACATCATTAGTCAAGCAGAAACACATATACGACAGTTACACAAGTTCTGCGTAAAACCTCAAATACATGTAGAAAAGATCGAGAGGAAGACGTGAAATTAAATTAAGTATAAATTAGTCGAAGTAGATAAAACGTTGTCAAAACGATTGGACGAATACAAAAAGCGCATCGAACGTTGCAATTGCCATTAATCGCCGTTAATCGGCAATCACAATTTGTTGAATCGTGTAATTGAATGCAGTGATTTATACAGATAATCCGAGAATTGTTCTTAAAGAATAAAAGTTTTAAAAAAAGTTGTCAGTAAATTTCCTGGAAAAAAATGTCTTATCAAAAACAATTGCAATAAGAGAGAGAAGTACAGTACATGGCATAGCAGTAGAGAATAAAACAACATAATAAACAGCTGTATTGAAATATGCCTTCTCTCGCCTAGATAGTGTACATTTTATACAAAAAGTGCCAAACTCTGTTGATTCGGCGCCCAAACGTCTGAATTCAAAATCAACAACGCTTGGTGCAAAACATATCTCAATACTGGTCAAGCTGGTAAAAGTTGCCAATTGCTGACTTTGAAACGAACTTAATCTATCTACTCAAAGTCACCGGACTTCGAATCTTTAGAGAGCCATAGGGCTTTAGAGAGCCCTAGATCCGCATCGCTTTCACTTGTTCAAACGACAACTATTTTTCAACAAAGTTGCCTTTTTTTCATCACATTTTTAGAACAAATATTTTACAACAAACAATTGCGTCAAATGAAATCAGACAGGACCTAGTCTGTTTAACGAAAAGTAGCAAAACCAGCGACAACGACGTGATAATCGACGCCGAGCTTGGCCGATCCGCCGCTAGGTTGCGCTTTTCGACGAAATTTCGTCTCTCTCGCAAGCGGGTTGACTCGCCGAGAGTATAAGTCTCGGCGAGTCAATTTTCGGTCAGGGTTCGGAGTATAAAGAAGCTTCAGTAGGCTGACGCTTCCTTATACTCCGAACCCTCCATTGTGAAGAAGTCCTCCAGTTTCCATTGCAGGGTCTCGAACGTGGGCCTCTTCATGGGGTCCTTGTTCCAACACTCAAGCATGATGTCGTAAAGAGCTGGGGGACACTGCTGCGGACAAGGCATTCGGTAACCGTGTTCCACTTGGTGTAACACTTCAGCGTTCGTCATGCCTGAAAATATTTACAGAATTATTATTATTATTTTTTTTACGGTTTATATAATTCGAATAGCATCTTTTTATGTCTGAATTTGACTGAGATTATGGGTGAAATTAAGTGGATTCTTACCCGGGTATGGTATTCTGCCGTAGGTAACCAGCTCAGTGAGCAAAATACCGAAAGACCAAACGTCCGACTTAATACTGAACTTGCTATAATTGGCAGCTTCCGGGGCAGTCCATTTGATGGGGAAGCGAGCCCCGACTCGAGCTTCATACTCGTCCTCCTTGATGAGCCTGGCGAGTCCAAAGTCCGCGATTTTCACTATGTTGCCGTCCGCGACGAGCACGTTGCGCGCCGCCAAGTCCCTGTGAATGTAGTTTTGTGACTCCAAGTATGCCATGCCCGCAGCGATCTGCGCTGACATGTCTATCAGCTGCGGCAACTTCAATCCCCGGCCTTTGCCTGAAACATTTTTGTTTGTTAATCCGGGTGTTCTAATGATATTTTTTGTTTGTTTTTTATAAAGGGAACCGTTTACAGAAATGTTTACAAGCAGCTCTTGAGGTGTAAAAAGTTAGTATTGGATTTATTGGCGAAGAAAAATAATAATTAAAAATAGTACATTACACCACTAGGGAGGGAATTTCGTATTTCGAAACGAGTGAACTTCCGGAACGAGGCGAAGC
>JABFPB010001242.1:0-26771 GCA_022817645.1 Ceratoteleas bidentatus | reverse complement strand
TAACTATATTTTAGTGTTGGCCAAAAATTTTGCACCGGCCCGTAGCTAAAACGCGACGTTTTTTCTCTCTGTATAGAATGTGGATGAAATAGTAATCTGAAAAAAAAAAAAAAAAAAAAAAAACGTACGTCTGTCTTAAGTTAGATCAAGATGACGCATTTCTGTACGGTGTTTCAAATGAGAGCACTGGAAAAGTGAGGGGCATCGTCGGCCACGAAAAACGTTAGTGGCCGTGAACGGCATTCATATTGAACAAAACGCGGGAATAAGGGTGCCGATAACGCGGGAATATTCGCGCATGTGCAAGAAGTTGAAGGAATTGAAAGTATGTGAATAAACCAACTGGACGCGTCCAGGAATGCCCGATGATCTATCAATCGGGAGCTTGCATTTGCTTCGGCGAATGTATTTATTACTGTTAGTACTTTGCGACGTTACTATTTGCGACAGCACACCGGTTTAAAAATAACGCGCCACGTTTTGACGTACGCTACGGTTCGGGCGAAATGTCTGCGTCACTCCCCATTACGTCGATTTCCGCCCGCTTTTCGCCGAAGCGATTTTATCACATTGAAATGCAGATCTGCAGCATTAGACGCAAGCGTATTAGTTGTCGCGAGGCGCTGCAGGTGTTTCCCTCAGTGTGGGCCGTGTTTGCGAGAATTAATCGTCGAGTGTTATTGACGTTGTTTAATCTTTGCGCGTTTAATGTTGCGGGATAGAGTTAATCGAAGGCATTAAAGCGACTGGGTCGTTTTCGTTCATTATTGCGAATGGCTCCTAAAAGAGACATCGATTAAGAGATCTATTAATACAAATTGTAATTAGAAGAGTTTGTCAGAAAGGATATTTTTCTTGTCGAGTACAAAAACTCAACGAAATTGATGTTTTGTATTTAACTCATAAAGTGAGTGTAACAGCAAAGCATAGCATTCTAAAAGTTAGGAGCACGTGAATAGAGAGAATTTGACATTCTGTCCCAACTACTAAAAAGTCTAAACTCATTTTTGCGAAATGAGGAACCAAATCTATCTTTGTATTTATCTCGATTAACTCAATCACTTTAGCCTCCCAAAAAAATCAAAACTGCCTTTTTTCGAAACTGTTATCTCATCGATTTTGTACTAACTAAAATATTTGAGAAATACAAAGTTGAATGCGTTGATGTTGCAGGTGACCCCCGACGCCCAAGACCGGACGCAGCAGCAGATCCAGTCGAGGTTAGGCAGCTACAACCTCGTGAAGCACTTGGTTCTCGATCAGCCGAAAAAGTTGATCGGGGTCGAGGATGTACCCGCGAGTCCTGCTCCGATGAGCAGTCACTCGCGGAACTCGCGGCACTCGCCGCTGGGCCAGGAATTTAAGAAGCCCGGTGGCGCCCGGATGAGCCACGGTCCGGGGCACAACGGGCCCATGCGCGGATCCTACATGAAACACCACGAGGGCAAGCCTTACAATGGCCGAATCGCACCCTATCCGGGCCATCCGCCGAGCAAGCACAACAGTAGTAGCAGCGACCATCGCAATCACACGCTCGCCCCACCCAAGGCTGCCTTACCAGTGCCACCGACTAACAACAATATCAGCATCATGCCAGCCAACAACAGCAACTCCACTACGGGCAATGGAATCAATAATCATTCCAGTGCCTTCAGTGCTATCAACGGATCCAAATCGACCAATAATAATTCTACGGCGCTATGTTTACCAAAGACTTTAGATGATGTAAGTCTAATTTGGAGCTACCCCACATTTTTAATGACCATTTTGTATCGATTATGGCGATTCAGTCTGGTATTGTAACAGCAATTTCAATTACTCAAATTCAACAATTGATTGCTTTCAAGTTTAATTGTCTGGATTGTTTTAATTGTGGCGAGAAATGTTTAGTTCGTGTAACCAATTACTATGACAACAGTAGTATAATACTGATCAAATATTAGGCTAACCTAGTACAATTGTTTGCCACATATTTCATTTTAAAATATATCTAAACATTGATAATATTGCAATTAGTCATTCATAACAGTCAACTGGCAAATATATAATGTCCGTAAGAATTAGCCAATTTCTTTTGAGAATATTGATAGTTGGTGAGTAGAGAACGACTTTTAATCGATTCAATAAGCCATGTTTACTTAAGCGTCAGTGCAACTGTTGATTAGGTTTCAAGTATTTATATGAGATGGACGTGTTATGTACAGCCAGATTTAATCTTGATAATCAATAGTTAATACATGTGACGTCATTGTTAATCACTCAAACTCCATTCACCAACGTGTAAGTAAAACTCACCTTTTGCCACCAGCTAACTAGCTGTCATTATCGCTTTCTCCTCCTACCCCGTTCCGTTGTCGTGCTATGTTTGATTACACGAATCTATTATCGATGCCAATTAGGCTCCCGTAATCCCAATAAACCGTAATCTCGCATTATTCCGCAGCGAGTTGCAAAAACACGAATGAAACGTGCAATCGTATTATTCCCAGTGGTATGGTTCTGTACAACGCGCATGCAAGCCGAAATCGCAAATGGGTTCCAGAAATCACGGAATATGTAACATTTGCCGTTTTGCGAGCCGACGCGATTTTTTCGGTGCATTATCAAATATGTAACGGTTTAACAAGACAACCTTGTAAACATTGTGTCTTAAAGTGTATTGAACGCATGGGGATTCTATAACAAATTTGATAACATGACTGGTTATCTCAAATAATAAACATTCACAACTTGTGGAATTCAAACAAATAAAAATGTAACCTGCATTGGAATGAAAACTTAATATCTAGTTTTAACTTTATATGTCCGTTTCCTCATTTAAATAGCACAAAAAAAGATTGAAAATAAATTACATACTTGGAATCAGTTTACAGCTTGCCATTTCTATTCCATTTCTAGAATTGAACCGAATAAAAAACATTGCAATTGGATTCCATAAATGTCATCAACTTCTTAGACCAACTCTTAGAATGGAAGTCGATTCAGCAGAATCGCCTTTTCAAATTTATTATTCCAATCCTCCAAAATGTGAATTACACATTTTCGAAGTTGAGTTTAATCAAACACTTTGCACAAAAGGAACGTCAATAAATTAAAATGCCGGAAGTATTTTAATTACAGAAACTAAGGTAGTTAGCGTGTAATCATTCATCCACACATTCATCCATCCCTCGAGAAAGCACCGTTTTACGAATTCACCATTAATTTGAATGTTTTTTCAGGATTGCATAGATAACCTAGCCCTCAATGAAGATCCAGAAGAACTCGAGAACATATTGAAGGTACGCATTTTATTGTACACCAACATTTTTACCACTAGCTTTCTATTTCCCAAATTTTACCACCTCTCACTTTCAAATAATTTACATACGAGTTTCTAGACAAGAAAACGAAAACTAAACCAAAAAGGTTTTTTACATTAATATTTTTCTTCGAACTGTTCTTTTATATAATAAAAGTATAACTTTCTTAAATCGGAAAAGTTTGAGTTTCAAAAAGTCTATAGATGACAAGTTTGACTTAAGAATTGGACGGAAAACTGTTTCTGATATAAATATGCCAATACCTTGTTTATATTATTGAAACCTAACTAATCGCTTAATTAAAAGTCAGTGTAATGCATTTTAATCAAAGGCCTTTTTATGTCAAAATTGAGTGAGCCGTGAGTATTCGAAGGGGTTTACTTGTACTATTTACTAGTTAAATAATTCCGAATCTTTAAAACAGAACCAACCTAGCTAGTCAATTAATTTCACAAGAAACAGTCTATTTTAATAAAAAATGCCTAGAATCACTTTCTTTAATAAAGATTTAACATGTCAGTTAGAATAATTCTGTTTTTTTTTTAGTTTTGATATATAAAGTTGACGGCTAATGCATTTAAAACATGAGTAAACGGTGCATATAACTGTAAGGTAGATTATTAACCAATTTCGATATTAATGTAAAATTGAATTTTTGAAATATGGAGGTAAAACCAGAACATTGGAATAAGGTTAGAACCAAATGAAACTGGAATTATGAAGGCACATATAGCGAATCAGATTATATAATAAACTATACAGAATGCTTATTAAAATTAAAGAAATAATTTTAAACTGGGCTCCCAGCCCGCGAAATGTCGTTTTAACAAATGTCGTTTTATGTTTAATACCAATAAACCGCTCATATCGTCGGTTTGCCACTTAAGTTGTGGAACCAAAACATAATTCGCATAAGAAGATAAAGCGAGTATTTGAAACTGAATTACTGTTGACAAATGAGCTTAAAAACCATTGTTACATGTGTGTACATTTTTAAACCAACCGTATGGGTGCAACGAGGTTTGCGGGCGTTTATGCCATTCGAGCTCCCCGGTGACACTATTGATAAAAAACAAATTCAATTTCGTCTGATGAGTCATTGAACGTGGTGTCGCAATCGGACACGATGATGCCAAATCGCAGGCAAGGCGGCGAACGAAGGACCCGAATGATTCATCAGAAGACTGGCTCGTGTATGTGTGCACAGCGTGTTTGTGTTGGTACACTCTTACCCCTATAATCCGCGAGTCAAACAAAAAAGCGTGGCACCGAACAATGCGAGTCCGGGGTTCGGTTTCATTTTCTGCTAGCGAACGAAACAATACGCAAAAGGCAGCCACTGAAAAAGTGCAATTTACCGTTCGCTGAGCGCGAAAACTTTTTTCATCAACTTCGATTCACAAATGTCGAAGCTTTAATGAGCGCTTCGCCTAAAAATAAACTTAGCTAATTATTTTGTCTTTATGCTGATTGAACGTTGCGATTAATTACTTAAAAAAATCTTGTTTAGGAGTGGAAAGTTACCGGGCTTTTAGGTATGAGAAACTCGACATAAAGTTACGTTCATGGAATTATAGACTGAAGTTTGTCAGAGAACAAATATTATATTCCGCTTTAAATGCAAGATAATGAACGAGCAAATTTGACGTGACTGTCATACGAAGAATATCGATAACTTTGTCCCGAGTTCCATACGGTACCTGATGTTGTAAGTACAGGAAAGCACTGTACTTGTTCCCTATTATGTCGCAACCACGCAGATGTTATTTTAACCTATCCGTCCAGGGGAACACAAGGTATGCTGGTCATACATTCAGAAAAATGGAAGAAGCATACAGTGATTAATAAATATAAATAACGTCTACACTCTAAACATTTATTTTATATTTTCAATATAAAATCTATTTACAGGCAGTCGATAGATTTTAAATCTACACTGAGAAAAGTGGTAAAGCATATTTAGCTATACTTGCAGCAAAATTGGCATATACTTTCCAATGTGAAGAAAATAGCAATATTTTCTGAGACACTTTGCTACACTTAATGGCAAATTCACATATAACTCTAGCAAAGGATACACGAACTTATTGCAATAATCTTTACACTGGAAAGTATATCCCCATTTAGCTGTACTTATAGCTAAATATGCTTTACCATTTTTCTCAGTGTACATTACACGCAATGGAGCGATATAAATGTAGCGCGGAATAAAAACAAAAACTCAACGGTATACGTTGAGTTTTGTTTTTATTCCGCGCTATAAAATTGCATAGTATGGTGTATGCAATTTTATGTCTTAAACAGCATAAAATTGCATAGCACACCATGTTTTTCTAGCTTAACTGTCAAAAGTCGAGATAACGCCAGAGCAAGTTCAGCTTTCTTAGGTTAGCGCTAATCAAACGATACTTCGAGACACCTAATCAGCGCCGGAGAAATTCAAATTAGATACTTTTGTCTAATCTCGGCCTCATTACGGAGATTCCGAAACTCAGAAAACAGGTTACATTTTTGCCCAAGAGGCTGCTAAGACTATATTGAATGCAAAATGATAATTGAATTCAAGTCTGAACTATCGAGTCCCGGCGAATCTGCTTATTACTGTTCCCCCGACTCCCATGATTAATGCAAATTTAATATGAAACGAATCCGTCAATTAGCCTTCGAAATTCTCTTCGGGAAAAACTCCACTTTACTCCATAATCTCTATTCTACCCAAACTACCAATATAAACATCGCGGTATTTATCCCCCGAATACATCCCTCTCGATCAACTTAAACTTACACCAATCAGTATAATCCCCACCAATTAAGAATCATTCACCGTCAGTCGCAATTAAAATTATATTAGCCTCATTAATTCTTCAACCGAACTCTAACCCCAGATATGCGGCATAGCTTATTATTCACTCGAATAAAGTAAAGCCCGCTGACGATCGGAATTGCATCTTATCGATTCATTGGATAACCAGGATTCCGATGCAGTTTATCGCGAAAAACACGCACAGCGTTCGTTTTGCCCGCGCAGTCTCGCCCCGCAAACGAGTCATCAATCGGGCACCGATCGGTCCCTAAATAACTGTCATTACCGTGCAGATTCGCACGCCTTTTATCTCTTATCACGTAGGCCGCTACCCGTTCCGTATCGCGTTGCACATGTAACGGTTAGCCCGGTACTTAGGCACCGCCAATAACGCGGCGTTACATCTTGATCGCCATTTTATAGAATCGCGCAAGCGCGCTCGAAAATGTATTCACCGGTGTACACGAATTTACGACTCGACAGGACTACCGGGTATAGTCGCGCTTCTCTCTTTCTCCCTCTGTGTCGCTCCCGCCCTGTTGCTCTTACTCTCTCGCGTTCGCTCGCTCTCTGTCGCTCCTTAGCCTCGCAGACGCTACGTACGGTCATGAATTATTCTCACGGCTGCTGCCCGTGGGAAAATACGGCCGGCCAATCGCCCGGCGGCCATTGTGGATGCACTGCCGCTAATTGCCGCTCGCACTTCTGCGTTTCGCGACATCCTGCGCCGATTCGCCCAGACGCTTTTCCGGCTGATGCTTTTTCACCGCGAAGATCGATACCTGCAGCTTCCAAGAAAATCAGAATCAATAATCCAAGACGAACAAGAGAATTGTTACGAGAACAATTTATTTGTAGTCCCGACAGCTTGATATTGTAAATATCCTGAGAAACAAAATCTTATGAGATCGACAGGTCGACCTCTGAAAATCACAGGACATTCTGACAAGCAACAAGCCGACTGGTGCACTTCACTAGTTTGATTTGTCGGTGTACGATATTATGATGTAACCTGTTTTAATCAATCAGATAACTTTTAATATCGTAACAATCCACCCAAGTATAAAAGGATATCCTTTTGTTTTTGACAGAAATTCTTTGTTGGCATATACATTAACTGTGAAAGTCTTCAGTTTGTAAGGAATCCCCTAAACTTTAAAGGACAGTTTCGAGAGTATAATGTAGTTTTCTTACACTGAGAAAATCAAGTTTTAAGGAACATAGAATAGACTGTAAATCCAATAATATACCGTTACCATATTTAAATTGCTTTAACACTTAAGTCCTCGCATACAGATCGAAGCTTCGAAACTTTGTGTGTAAATAGTTTGATTGTACTCTGTTATTGACAAATCAGCAAAAAAATTGTTTTTGAAAAATTTTTTTTTAATGTTAATTGTACATCTCTATGTTGGTCTTGTCCTTCCTGCTTATACTGTCATCTACTAGCAGGCATAATTTTATATATTCATGACAAATTTACCCATCGATGGCACTTTTAACTAAAGTTCTTACATTTGTAACGAAAAAATGGAAAAAACTGAATGTATCATATATGATACAATGGAGACTTAAGGGTTAATAATACCGTTAAATAGTGATTACAAAACATGGGCACTTTCTCGCTTTGACTTCTAAATAGATACGATTGGCCGAAAAAGTTGTAACTTGAGTACTCATTGAAAAACAGGTTCCGCTGTATGATCCCCGGAGAAAATTGATACCAGATGTTGAACGGCCAATCTTATCTGATGCCGGGGTCGAAATCGTCGAGTTTCGGCGTGTTAAAAATGGCCGAAAATGGGGTTCGCGTGGCCGATCAGTCGCAGATCGCATTTATTGTTTGTTCACCGCTCCATCGCGACTTGGTCGTCAGCCGGCCGCCCTGCATTGATCTGATTAACCGTGACAACTTGGAAAAGTCATTCGATTAGTCGTGTCGATTGGGCGTTAATAGGAACGGAACGTTGACGTACACGTTAATTCGTCTGACGCGAACATTACTCTTTCGTGGTCCATTACTTTCGAGCACGTCGAACAAGTGCAACGAGTCTGCACGCCCGTAACAGCTTTTTTTCGCTCGTTCGCGTGCTTGCCATAATTACTGTCCCGGCGTTCGAACGCAACCAATCCTGCCCATTCATCACGGCTGAAAAATCATCGATGATTGAGGCTCAAAATTTCAAAGCCATATCTATCTGCATTTTAATTAGGTGCTTCCGTTGATCGCAGATGTGACTTTAGACGATTCTAATAATTACGTGCGCAAATTGTTGCTCTTGCACCGAGTTTATTCCGAAACAGGCCTATCCGACTTGGCTATGCTTAGCGTGTAAATCGGGTTTCACGTGGGTGACGAAAATCCGCTAGAGGCGCTGGTATTACCTTTCCACGCTGGAGGCTTGATGCCGAGCTACATAACCCCTAACATTGTAACCGCCGAGCAAGCCGAGCACGCCGTTCGTGTTTTAAGCAGGTGGTTGTTGTTTTTTTGTTTGTTTGTTTGTTTTTTTTGTTTTTTTTTTTTTTTTTAATATAAAACGATGCCGACTCATGTCGGGTGTACCTCGAGGTGTACAACTGCAGTCCCAGAAAATGCACACATTTACTTTAGTTTCGATATTTTCAATTACTTTTAATTAAAGTTATCAAATGCATTTTTAAAAATATTTCTGATATATTTTTAAACGTATTCTGTAAACAAGTCGCTGTTTAATGAAAAAATGTTGAAAAACATTCTTTAATTTATAAAGGTTCAGAATTCAATTCCAGAATTATTCCAATGTCACTTACATATTTTACAACGTTTTTATTTATTAATATCACATTATTTATGAACTGATGAACTACTTTGTTTGATTATAAACACAATAATATAGAAAATATTCTGGAACATCTCTTGGTTTATTTATATTTCATATCAATGTGGAAAGGCCTAACAACACCTGCCATCTGGCGGAATTTACCACGGCGTGAAACGAGATACACCCAAGTCGGATAGGCCTGGTTCCGAAATGCCGCAAACTTTGTAAACGCGGTATTGTTTATGACACTACAATAGGAAAAATATTGTGCGAAGAGTTCTTACAATTGCAGTAAATTATATCATACCATATACATATGGTAAATTTTCATAGAACATCAAGTAAAATGTACTACATCACCTGAGAAAAGTTCTTCCGACTTGGTTAAAATAGGTTACGATGTGTCGTGGCTGCTAAATATTAAAATAAAACTGACTGGCATATTTTTCTCAGAGTACTTAGACATGAGATTATGAATCAGCGACAAAGACTTGTCGACTAATATTTTAATCGGGGAAAATGCGGCAGAACGCCCATAACGTCCGCAGGTCCAGTTTGATGTGACACGTGACATCTGAGGGTAACACTAACAAAGTGGAACACGCTTCATACAAACTTTTTCCTCGGGCGAATCTCCGGATCAATGTAATCATGGGTGCTTATATTAGACATGTGACGCTCCCGGCCGAGCGGACGACTAAATAAATCGTTAGACTGTGTTTAATGCGAGTGCTTGTTGAGCAAGCCGAGCAACGCTGTTTTGGAGGGAAAAGGTGCGAAAAAAGTTTCTTCTTCGTCGAAATGGGGCCGCCGGTGCGAAATTTCCGAAGCAGCTCGTTCGGCCGATCGGGAAAAAACTAATCGCTTCGCAACGAAATTACAGAGTCGCACTCAAAAACAAATTGAAACTCGTTTTCTTGTTTCAACGAGTACTAATGGAGCCTTTAGAACAACAAAAACACAAATTACACGTTTCCTTAATTTTCAATCGGCGATATTTCGTCTTGCCCCCTCTCGGGCCTGATTCCCGGCGATCTTTCTTCCTCCATCTCTCGCGCTCGCTCTCTTTTTCCTTGTTTCTCTCCTTTCTTGAATGCGCGTACGCGCTCCCGTAATTCAAGGATGAAAATTCACTCACGCGCGGTAATTATGTTTTGAGGTCGCGTGATTTGCATCGCAGTTCGTCCGGCGTTTTTTTCCCATTAGCTAACGGAAAAATTGGCCAACCGGAATCGTGAGTTGAGCTGCACTTGACCGCGCGACAAAATTAATCGAACGCCGTGCGATACTTTTATTCAGCAGTCTGCTTTGTCATTACAGGAGATCGAATTGCCGCCAAGCCCGGTGCAGGAGATCGCGCCCACTCCGCGAAAACAGCCGGAGAACAACTTCAAACTTAACCCCATCACCGTTGAGGTAAGCGTAGACCTTTGCTGCTAAATTACTCGAAAGAACGGACCGTGCCAAAATTTCAGCCGAGCAATTATCGGGAAATCTGGTTACATTGCCGTGCCGTAATGTTTATTTTCAACGTAACTCAAGTGACACGCTTTCAAAGATTCAAGCGCGCTCGAAAATTCCACGCGAAACTTTTGCCGAGTTACAACTCATTTGGAAATCAACGAATTAACCAACTCGGTGCGGCACTTTTTCGCGCCGCAAACTCTCTTCTAACTTATCTATTTCGGGCGGAATTGTGTCGAAAGGTCAATGAATGTTTAATTGCCGAAAAAAGCAAATTCTAGAACAAGTGAAATGTTGAAAGTTTTACTTTTTCGTATTAACGCGAGATTTTAACGGTCGATTTCATTAAAGACAAATAGAAATGCATTCGACTAGATGCAACATTTCAATCGCAGATAGATATAAGTTTTTTTACACTTTAAAAAGGAAATTAGGAATACAAAAACTGTTTCGTGAAACGTTGAAATTGAATTTCGTAAAATGAAATGAAATCGATAACAAGTGATTTACCATTCCTTGTTTTTACGCAATAATAGCGAGACTTTAACCGTTTGGAATCTGGGATTTTGTACATCCATTTCTAATTGCCATTTTGCACAGGATACAAATTGCTTCGATGCTCGGTAAATTCAACTCGAACTCGCGATCGTACTTCTGTAATCGGGATTTGTCAATAAGCACAGTCGCTCGTGCCATTTGGCGTTGCGTCAAAGCGCGCGTGTGCTCCGCTTTGGTAGTGACGTGACGGAGACAAACGGTGCGAGGGAAGAAAGCTTCCTCCGTGAAATTAGCTCGTAAATGTGGGTTAATTCGGTCTCTCGCGCCTGAGACGTTCGCCGGCGAAAAATACGATCGCGCGCCATACATTTTTATCCGTTCGGCGCCACGGCCGAGGAAAATGAAGCAAAAACGAAACGGCAGAAATTAATTCTCGACGCGAACCAGCTTCCCGCGGGACCCTTGTCTCCAGCTGTTATTCTTTCGCTCGTTTTCTTTACCTCTTGATACTGTTCGGCCGTATCGTTTGGCCGAACGAAGATTCGTGTTTCCGCGCTCGGTCACACCGGATTAACAACGAAATTGAAACAAACTTGCGCTGCGGAAATGTGAAATTAACGTGACACGGAAACTTACGAACGGATGCTTTATAACTGTTTGTTTTCTGATTTTTCAGTTGGAGCCGAATACTGAACCACTGATTAAAAACCGTGAGTACCTTTAATCGATACTATGCGCTGAATTCAACACCAAGAGAAAGCACTGATGAAACCGATAGAGAGTCACTTGTTTAGGGGTAAGACACGATTTAGAATTTCAGCAAATCATTATTGTGTATTGCGATGGGTTGTTTGCAATTACGTCCTTCCATTTCATCGCCGGACAGATTTTTCCGAATTGATAGGACTGTTCGATACTTGACGGTACACCCGGGAACTGTCCAATCTAACTCTACATATTCGATAAACGTCTGCTCCAGTGGAGCAGTCGAATTAGATCGGCTCCAACTAGTCATTCGCAATGATCCTATTTCCTTACGCCATTCAGCTGATCGACCAACAAAATCCATAAATCACGTATATAAATAACCCATCACATCAGCGCCATTACCATTCGATCCACTGCCTCCGTCAGATCAATAATATCGGACCTACTGATAATTTCACACTAGGCAAAAATCAAATTTTACTCTAAGTGAACATATTCGTTGATCTAACATTTAGTCTATGGTTAAATGTCCACTTTGAGGTAGGTCGATTCAACGTAATCAGCAAACAAGGAATCAACTGCGAAAAACGTTTATTCGAAGGTTGAATTAACGTTCGAACGATTATGCAATGAATTAAATATACGATGATTCAGTGTTTAACAATGGTTAAAACACCCGTGATTTAGCCTTGACCAAACATTTATGACAACAGTGAATCAAAATAGTATCGACGTTCATTCAGAAGAGTTTTCATTCTAAAACAACTTCGTTATAGTGTCTTAGAAGCCCATCAACGCTCGGTGAACGCTGAATCAACGATGTCATGAAATATCTAAGGCAAAGTTGTACCACGTTGATGCAAGGATTTTGAAAACGTTGATTCAACGTTTTCAAAATCCTTGCATCAACGCAAATCCGAGATGACAGGCGCCGCGTTAGCCGTAATCCGGCGAAACGTCATTAGACACGCGCGTCAGCCCGTCCCCCTCTCCGTCGTCGGTATTGACACGCTCGCGACAAAAATTGCGCAACGGCAGCGCCACGCAACGTGTCGAGGTCAGCGCAACGCGATCTCGCGGCGTTTCGTCTGTTGGCCTATTTGTAAATGTACGCTCGGCGGCCTTTTTCCGATGCCCGATCAATTAGTTTTTGCCACGGGTGTCATAAAGATCGAGCGCGGCGTAATAGGATTATTATCGCGGCGGAAAGGTGGCCGAGCGCGCGCGCGCGCACGCCGGCATGTGCGACACCGGGATTCCGTAACAAATGGCCTTCCTTCTTTCCCGACGTTTTCCCTCAGCGAAGAAATATCGGCTGCTCGCGTCTCGCTGTCTTTGTCGGCGCGCACACACAGACGCTCGTCGAACGCGATACGCGCGTGTCACCCCGGCTCACCTCCCCACCCGTCATCCTCTGCGACGTCATCCTCGAGGCTCTCTCTCGCTCTCTCTCTCTCTCTCTCGAGCGGATCGTCGTCATGGAAACCGTCCGTGCTAACCGTGCGGCCTCGCTCCTCGGATTTATTTGCCGATTGCCGACTCTCAAAAGAACACCTCGGCGACGTTATGTGCTGGCTGATCAAGTGGACCGGATTACGCTCGTTAATACTAAGCGAAAAAGTTGACCGCTGATTAATGCGAGGGTTGCTTGCCGAGAAAAATATTGCATTTCAATTTCATATCATGGGGTGAAGTAGTTTTTAAATTTAGGTTCGGTCAAGGTCACGGAGAAGTGATCGGCTCGAATACACAATATAAACACAATTAGTAAAATGTCACTCGATTTTACACTTTATGCGTTGACAAAATTATTGTTAATATCTTTTCAAAAAATGTTGTGCATATTTTTACAATTTCTATATAAATGCATATATATTGAATGTAAAGTTTGACTTTTTCAAAGCCAAACACCCGTTCTCTTATTTTATTCATCAACAGTTCATTTCACCACGCCTTGATGAACAAAATGATTTAATCAAGTCTTGATACAATTAACGTTTCACCAAACTCAATTATTAGTTTTATAAACAATTCCATTCACACCAAGTCTCCATCGATTGGATGAAACCTTACGAAACGTTATTATTTTTTACCACAACTCCGTTAACTACATCGATCCTTTAACAATATAATGCTGACTATTTTCTCGCATCTAAAATGTTGTAAATGATTTAACATTTTATAGAAAGTCAAAATGTCATATAAAGAGAATATAACGATTCAGCGGGGTTTACAAAACGTCGAAAAGCGTGAGAAGTTAACCGAGTAACGCGACAATAGGTCTCCGGTCTCAGAGCAACTGGGCGGCGGACGTAAAAACTCAGCGGTCCCGTTTGTCCCGTGACAATCGCGAAAACCCAGCGGGAAATTCAATTGGTCGGCGCCGGCGAGTTTATTGCGTCGATAAGACGCGGCGCCATAACGGTGTCACGGCGTTTCAGCGAATCACTGCCATCTGGCGAGCGGTCGGTTCCGTCGGAAATAATTAACGTCGGCCGAACAGTCGGGGATTATTGAATAGTAATGATCGTATTTCGTGACGCGGAATTCGGTCGAGGGGCTGCGCGTCCGAATTATTTTGCTGCGGTTTGTTGCAGCGGGGTAATGTCGCAGAACATCCGGCTCGTAAACTTTTAAGAGACTAGTTCCAACAAAGGACCGCTTGAGTGTTCTTAAGAGTTACAGGGCGGTGGGGCCAGAATACTAAGTACCTGCGAGTGAGCTTTCGGATGTTTAGCGCGCAGAAGCGATCTCGCTAAACGGCCGAGGTAAATCGTCGACTCGCGGACATTTTCGCGCGATCGTTATCTCGTCTGAATCAATTTCGTAACCGCCGAATCTATCAACTGCGAACGGTCCTGGAAAAAAGCGTTCCCAGGGTAGCCACTCTGTTGGAAAAATGGGAAACTGCGAAACAGATCGGACGAAGTCGGTGGACTGTAGCAAAACTGTTTTGAAATTGTGCAGATGTGTTGATCATTTGATTAGGGATTTGTTAGATTTCATGACTTTATATCGTGATATTAGAATAATTAGACTTTTAAATCATTTTCTCATTATATTACTCAATGTTAAACATTGTAAATTGATTCAAGCTTTTTTCTATTCTATCCAGTAACTGCTTACAATTCATACATTACAAACACTAATATTCATTTCATTCTATAATAGCGCTAGTAGTACGAAATTAATAACATATAATATTTGTATAATTTTCTTCCAAATTCCCGCAATACATTGTCCGCATATTATCTTTGTGTACTCTATTTCGTTTGCATCGATTATTTCATGTATTATCCACATGCTTGGCTCAAGCTTTTTTGCTGGTTTTAAAATGAAATTTCAATTAATTAAATTGAATGCAATAGTCCTAAAGAATAGTTTAATTACGCTAAAACCATTCATTAACATTGAATTCAGTTGATTAATTCCTAATTTTATAAACGTGCCACGTTGTGCATTCCACGTTCAATAGCAAATTATTATTCACTTCGACTTTCTTGCCTTATAAATTAAATATTCACTTGAAACAAAGATATCAACAGGTGTATCGAAGTTTTTTTTCTTCGGTTATATCACTTAACATCTACAATTATGGAACACGAGAAGAATGATAACAATCACATGCAGAATAATTATTGCCGAAATTAAGTTAATTCCAAAATGAACGCACGTAAAAATAAACGTATATGGTACAAATAGTCGGACAAGTTTAGCTAAGTTACATTTAGCCAAAACATATAAGATGTTGTTATTGACGTATGCATACGTCATTTATACAGAGATTTATGCGGCATATATGATGCTTACGGGGGGAGATATAATTTCACAATTGTCGAAAACGCCGGACTGTAAGTAGCACGCCTTCGGCCCGGCTGAACCCAATTTGATTGCACTCAACATGTGAAAGCGACGCCACTTGATTGATGATTCGCAACTGAAAACAGCCGACGCGCCTCGGACGCGATCCGCGCGACCGAACTGCGACATTCGCAAACAATTGGAACGTCGACAAGCCAAATTGGGCCGATGCAAATTGAACGAACGCAAACGCCCCGAGGATCATAATAGCCGGGAACCGGTGTAAAGCGGCCGACGGACAAAATGCCGGCGGGATGGAGAGCGGGCTGCCTTTGGGGAAGCGCAGGTTAACAAACAGCAACATAGCAGCAGGCGAAACGAGCCCTGCGAACGGGAAACCGCGTGGCTGGAAACTCAATTCGGAACTCGTTCCACCGGCTCGGCGTGCACTTTTATCAGATGGCGCTGCCGGTACATTGCTGCCAGCCGGAAACGCGCGCCTCGGCATAACTGGATTCTTCGACTCGACACGTAGCTGACCTTACATTGCGGCCCAAGGTTTCTCCTTACCGTCCGACGCCATCTTTCCGCGTCACGTCCGAAACGACATTCACAATAATCGCCGCTCAGTGGCGCCCCCTTAATTAATACACGAGTTTATAATGCACGCAGCGCGACCTGCGCGTCATCAATTTCGCGCGCCGTTCCGTCATTAAGCTCGTTTGTGTTCGCTAATTATTCCGTTACTCCAGTCCAGTTCTCATCAGTTTCTCACCAGTTAACCGCCACTTATTCAAGCAAGGGGAAAACAATTAAATAAACATTGCTATATCCCCAACATTTTCAACATCTAAAAACGTTTCTAAAACGATAAGCTCTATTAGAGATATTCTGTGGTACCACAGGGCCGTACCACAAAAACTCATATAAGCCAGTGACATGAAAATAAATGATGAAAACAGTCAAATGTTTTAAAATGTTTTGTTTTACAAGTTGCTAATTTCTGTTGTTAAACTGTTTTCTTCTTGTAAGAGCGATACAATAATTCAACTGATGAGTTAGAGAAACGAACTCATTGCGATCGTTTAACGGAATTTGACGGATCGAATGGAACGGCGCAATGCCGAGCTGTTCTTGCGGGGCATCGGAGGTGGATCAAATTCCGTCGGCCGTTGAAAGCGAGGCGAATTTAGTTAGGCTGAGGCTCGATCGTAATTGAATAATGATTTGGAATTCGTCGCTCGGGATTGTTTCGCGATGGGACGTGTCGATCGCTTTATTGTTTGCAGGAACCGGAACTCCGGAAAAGGTCTTCAACATGAGCGCAAACTCATGTTAAGTATATTTTGAACGTTTATTTTGCTTTGACTACTTGATACAAGTTTGTTTATATTTTTGTTGATTTCGTCTTTCTAAATAATTAGAAAGATGACAAAATAGAAATCGAATGTAAACTTTTGAATTTGTTGTCAAGTTCGGTCTAAAACTTACGATGAAAATTAAGTATCGTAGCTTATGCAAAGCCAAGCTACGATACTTAATCAACTGAAACAAGACAAATTTCAACATAATCGAATGTCTACCAGCATATCATTCAATTCACGAAGCCGACAGAAAATGTTAGCCTCCGTGCAATGTTGTCGCGCCTTATTTATTTATCGCAACTCGGTCGATCAGTTTTCGAGAATAGCGGTGGCTCGAATCAGCGTGAATAAAATATCGGTAAAAATCGGTGTCCGCGATTGCCGCGACAGCCTTACGTCGGCTGAACCACTTGCCGAATGAGATTTCGCCGCGAGAATGTGCCGAACGGGGTTGCAATGTAATGGGCGCGGTGTTACTTCCGGTGTCCGTCGACGCCGGCAACACGTCGGATAGGCATCGATTGGCGCACGCCGCGCAGCGTTACGTACAACCGAACGGGCCGCCGAATTCCCTTGGCTGTTCGCATTTCTTTTGTCCAGGCCGCCGGCCACCTCCGGGCATAGACAAATAATCATACGGTTTTGAAGCCGCCGAAACACGGCAATTTGTGTCGTCTACGTCCCGGATTTATGGCAGGCACGTCGCTCCGGCTTTTTAAGATAATTAACCGTCATTGAATTGTGAAAAACAACTGCGGCATAAAAAGGTCGCGCGGGTGAAACACGGCGCCGTCGAGGTCACGCTGCGCGCTAACCAAACACACGCCGCCCGGATAACATCTTTCTTCCCCAAGCTGCAATTCCGCTGTTCCGAGCGATCGAGCGCTTTGACAAAATATCAGCGAATGTTGTGAGCGGCTTGCGTTTCGGCCGTCGCAACGTTCTGGCAATTTCGGTTGATAATTGCCAGGTAGTCGAGAGCCGACTGATGGTCCAGTTTTTGATTCGCTCTCGATTAAGAGTCGCCGCTGCGACTCTTGGAAATTGGCACTTGCCATCTGACAGGTCGAGGCCGCGATCGGACAACAATGGTAATCGGCGATTTTTCAAAACCTGTCGTCTTCCTGCAACTCGACAGAGCAAGTTTGATACGCGAGCCGCTCACTGCCGAAACGAGTTCGTCACGGCCGTTAATAATAGTTTAGTTTATGGCCGAGTTGTAAAACGATCGACTCTGGACGTTCGGCGTTGCAAATTATCTTCTAATAGGTTAATTCATTACCGGGGTCGTTGCCGAGAAGATGCTGATCGACGGCAATGAGTACAAGTCGCGTGTAATTAGCGCGAGAATTGATTAACGACAATTACAAATTTGATAAATAAACAGTTAACAATTGGATTTATAGAAATTCATGGGAGGAGATAAAATCACGGGATCCAAGCGGGATTTGTAGGCATTTATTTTCAGTAAATAAATTATACACTCGGATTACGGTTTGCGAGTTGTTCACGTAGATTAATTAGATCGTAGATAAAACCGCTTTTCATTCTCCGACTTTCGTCACTCTCAAACGCGCGGATATTTGTTACGTTAGTTTTGCTTTTTTCAGTAATAAAGAATTGCACTTACATACAACGCAAACAAAGTTATCGAACCCACGAGACGAGACTATGCCGAAACGCGCGTATAACGACCGACTTAATCAGCCAGAAATTCCGTGCACCGCGCCAGCCAGGAGAATTGACGTGAATAAAACGGCCTCACCAAATCCGCTCGATAATTGAATTTAACGTCAAACTTCCTTTAAATATACTTTGCCGATGTTACGAACACACGTCGCTAAACGAGCCAGTGTAACTAACATCGGTCAACCGGTTGTTATTCACGCCGCGCCTTCACATTCATCGGTGATTACAATATCGAAATCATTTATCATTACAAATAATCCTTGCGTTTAAAGCGTTATATTATTAGGTTAACCGCTCACTAGCACCAGCAAACAATTATTAAATAAACATCACATTTCCCCAAACTGCACTTGACAGTATACGTAACTTGAGAAGAGGTAATTTAATAAGTAGTAACACTTGTCAGTAAATTCTGTTTTCAGTACATTCTCATATTTATAAGCTTTATGAATGAACATTAATATATGACGTGGTTAATTTCTTGTAACTTCTGTAAAATGTAATACTTGAATTATTAATTAATTTTGAGCATATAATGAATGTTATGCAGATTTATCCAACATACCCCATCAGAAAACGTTACGAAAACGTAGTTTCACGAACGTTTTACGAAACATTTTGAAACGTTTCAGAAGAGTTTCTGAAACGTTCAGGAAACCTTTTTCGAAACGTTCCTGAAAACTATTCGCAACGCTTCAATACGTTTCAGGAACGTTTCTTAAACCTCCAGGAAACTTCCCCAACGCAACCGAACGTTCAAAAAACGTTAGGCGAACGTTTCTATACGGTTGTGTAAACGTTACTGGAAAGTTCCGAAACATTTATTAAAAAAGATATTCACTGGGAATTGAACTCAAGCCTCTAAAGTGCCAAGCGGACACCTTACTATTGAGCCATGAGACTTATATTTAAACAAGACTACTTGTTGATATCTATTCTATCTAATAGCATTGTTTCCGGAAACGTTGCATAAAACGTTCATGAAATTTCTTTTTGGCGGACAAGTTACCGTTTCAGAAACGTTTTTGTAACGTTCAGAAAGTTTCTGCAACGTTTCGTGAAACGTTGCAGGAACGTTTCTGAAACGATCCGTTCTGTTGGGGTAAGTTAATTCTTATTGTAATGTAAATCTGTAACAAGTTGATTGAATTATTTATTAATTGTTTTCTCACTAGACGAGACCCGTTTTCTCCACTTCCACCCCATCTCGTCAAGGGACAATTAACTATTTAGCAGGCCGAAAGCGACATTCTCCCCGTTATTGATTCATTATCAGTGGTTCCGCGCGAAGACCCCATCTAAATCACGCCCATCCATAAGCAAATATTTTTCTCATACGCATCGCGACTTTCGTCTTTATTCTGCGCGTGTATCCTGCGAGGGTCGACAGATCGAGTCCGAGGAAATTGTTAGTGGCACGTTCTCCCGGGGGAACGTACTCGCAGTCGGCCGTCGTCGAAAAGTCGAGCGAGTCAGTCCATTTTCGTAATAACGTCGTTCCTTCGCTCTTCCGCGGTCGTAAGTACCAAACGGAACGAGAACGGAGGTGGGGTCGCGAGGGGCAAACAACGACCATCTCTCTCGTTCGGTCTGTTTGCTTCCTTCTCTCAGCAGACAGGGAGAGCTCTCTCTCTGTCTGTCTGTCTGTCTGTCTGTCTCCCTCACTCACTCACTCTCCCCTACTCCGAACTTACTCCTCTCTATCCAGCCATCCATCTGTCTTCCGTCTACCTATTTCTCCCCGGCGTTTTCGCATGCGTCGCGCGCACCCCCTCCCCGCAGCGCCCCGCGCGCAGTTGCCGGTCGGCGATGAATTACCTGCCGGCGGTGTGGAGAGCGTGGCCGCCGAGGAGGCGCGGGACGAAACAACGCGAAGAAAAGAACAAAGAGACCGACGAGGATGGGTGTATGCGCGCCAACTCCCGCGGGGAAGGGAGGGACGCGCGGGGTCGATATCGTGCTCGTGTTCGAGGTTTGCTACCAGAGAACTGGCGGAGAGAGACGGCGACGCGCGAGCGACAAGGACGGGATATCGGCGGGAAGGACGCGTACATGGATAAAGCGTGAGTTACTTAACGTGATTAAATCGACGGAGAGGGGAGCAGTCATCGCGTAAGAAGAACGGGGGTCTTGTCGGAATCGCGATCATCGTCGCATTGGTGGATCATTAGGATGACGTCTGTGACGCGACTGAGCCGGAGATGTTAACGATAAAATTAGTCGCCATCGAAGGCGATGATTGAATACGATTACGAATTAAGTGAGCGAACCAAGCACAGTACCCAGAAATAGTCAAATATGGAAACTCAAATATGTTGTGTCTCATCGCGTGGTTAGGTAACTTTTAACAATTGCTAATGTTTTCAAAACGATGAAGAAGATCGATGAATGATGCTAAATGTTTCTTCGACGGGATTACTCTAAAGCAATAGCTATTACTGAGACCTCTTGTGGCGGTTTGTATAAGTATTGACAGGGCAGTCAGCATTTGATGTTCACTTGATGTATGGACAAAACCGCGTGTTCAGACAAAAATGACCGATCAAATTAATAATAAACCAAGTTGTAAAATTATGTGCAGCGTAGTTAATTGTTCCAGTAAATTGGTAACAGGAATACATTTTTATTTGTTTCTCAATAAGCCGTGGCAAATAGAAATAAGAAAGAAATGGATTTAACATCCAACAAAATTGTACCTCCACTCTAAAAAATAATGGCTTGCCGCAATCAAAATTGGAACGCTACATGCAGAATTCTACTTCAAGTCGAGTCTACTTGCGACATGCAGATTCCATTCGCCGCATTCTGGTTTCACATAACATTTTTTAGAGTATCTACATATAAATTGTAGAAATTCTCATTTTCTGCGTGCTTTTAGCAAATAGGGTTACTCTCAAAACTCTACCTCTAATTATTGTATAATTTTCACCATTGATCTGTTCCTCAGTAACATGCCCAACATGAATGTTTTTAAACTTTTTCCCTTTAGAAATGCTATTTTTCCGAAAAACATTTGTGTTTATTGATTTACAGCTGCAGGAAACAATCATTGACATTTCACAAGTTTTCATGAATTGCAGTCAACCAGCTTCTTAATATATTTGTTTTGTATAAATAAAAAAAAACAATCGTACTTCATTCAAAACGTATGTGTCATAACAGAAAATGCCCTATCAAAACTTCCACGTCGCTCCAGCAGATGGCGCGCCAATAGAGACATTCAGCTATTGCTTTAGAGTATTGGCAGCATTTTTAAAATGACCACAGTTAATCGTGTTGCCAGTAGATGTCAGGTGAATCGTTGGACCCTGCGACAATTAATGATTCCTCGCAGCGAAATATCGGCGACTTCCGGCAACTGGATGCGCACATCCGGTGAAACCCCGACACATGCGCTGGTTCGGCATATTTCAGACAGTACAAATTCTTAAATTACCAACCTCACGCAATGCGTCCCTTTTCACTCATTCCTTAATGGCCCACTAAATTCCGGTTTACGACGAATAGATCTCAACATCCCATCGGTACTGTCCTGCGGGCCAGACCTCCGAAATTAACAGTTACGCGACATTCACGGTTACTCGAATCGAAAATCGGCAGAGATCGAGTCGTGCGGAAGTTACAACGGCACTTGCACCCTACCGCCACTACTTTCTCGAGCAAGTTCGCTTGGTTTCCGTCTACGGATCCATGATCGACAGACGATTAGTCCGTTGCGCTACGGTTTCGTTTCCAACTAATTGTTGCACTGCCATAGTGCCTCAATCTTGAAAATAATCTAACAAAAATGAAAGAATATTCCTTTAATTATGAAAAAGATCCTTCAAAAGGACCCTGAAGAGTCAAATCGAATATCTCTAAACACTTCTCTAATGTCGAAACATCCTTAAACGTTATAGCCAGAGGGATCGGCGAAACTTTAAAAAATATTCTTACGAGTATCTTACGATAGTCTTGCTGTGAGTGCGCATTAATTGTGATTACGGGCATGAGCGCGGAGCCATGCACTCGTGACAAGGTGGACCCCGGTCTGAAAAACAGGTGCCATCTCGACCGGCTGGTCTGGCGTGTGCCACGCGTACATGCCACTTCTCCGTGTCATATCAATGCGCAACGGTCGCTCTGGCAAAAAAGCGAAAAAACTTGGTACAGTTACACATCTGTCCCGACAATCCCTGTAATTTCGCCAGCGAAACGGCGAAGGGCCCCGTCATTTGGGCGGCGCGCGCAAGTGCTCGCAATTTGGCACACATTTTCCACCGCTTGCGCGGCTTAATGCCGGCCGGCGCGACAAGTTGAGACGGGTGCATTGAAATCGGCGTGGTGGCAAGATTAAGCATCAATCCGGCGGCAAACCGGCAGAGGAAGGCCACTGATCGATTGAGTCATTGAGAACGAGATCGATCTTAAGAGATTGGCCAGTGGTTTATCGATTAATCGTTACGAATCGAGCAAGTCTCTCTACTTTCTTACAAAGTTTTGGTGGGAGCTTCTAATTATTTTTAAACTCCTTACTAGGAATTTGATAATGAAGAAACTTTGTTTACTGTAAAAAATCAAAATATTATTCAATCGCATAAATAGACAAATTGTATGTCAAGCGTCAACATCAGCAGTTGTTTTCCAATACTTCTTGTTCAGAACTTTTTTGTTAAGTATCAATGAAATAATACAATTTCATTGTTACTGAAATTTTACCCTAGTGAAAGTAGAAATATATTGGGAATATATGGGGAATATATTGGGAATATATTGGGAACATATTGGGAACATATTGTCCATATAAGAAACATACTTATATTCCCAAAATTGTAAATGAAGCTAAAACTTGCAGATTATAGTTGAACAGATTTTCATAAAAAGTATTGGGAATATATTGGGAATGTACTGAGCATATATTTTTTGTATACAAAATATATTGGGAATATCTGTTTCCTATATGACCAATATATTTCTTGTTTCACCACGGGAGTTTAGTATAGGCCTATACTATTCATATTCACGTTATGAATAGTAGTATAGGCCTTATCCGAACCTTCGCTGAAAAAATATACACTGTAAAAAAAGGTCTACAGATTTTACACAATAGTTTACACTGTGCACGGAGAGAAAAAATGCCATTAAACCAACAACAATCTCGGTCTAGAACGGTAACTGAAATTCGATGTTGAGACAACAGACAATTTCTTTTGAACCAACAGAATGTGTTCAAAAACAAGCTCGATGTAGCACGCGCAATGTTGAAACAAAAGCAGATCGCCCTTGGTTCAAAATCAGACACTGTTGTTTTAAATATCTGACTTCTACTACACGTTTGCTGTTGATTTTATGGCATTTTTTCTCCCCGTGTTTAAAAATTTTAAACATGAAACGCTTGTAAAACACATCAAACACATTAAAACGCATCGATCTTTAAAACACTTGTTTCCGTTTAGTGTTTTATTTTGAAACACATCAAAAACACCAGTAAAACGCCAGTTTTTGCAGTGTGTAGTTTTGCAGTGTAGAGTTTTTAATACCCTTTTTTAATTTGGCAATAATTGTTTTCCAAATTGTGAAAATATGTATAAAATGCATTTTAAGACTACTCAAATAAACATGATATTTATTGAAATATCATGTGACTATTTTACCAATTTGACCACCTGGTCAAAATCTTTTTGGTCAATTGGCAGGTAAATTGACCAATGCGACCGGTCACATTACCCATTTTTCGATACGCCTTAGTATTTATATAAATATATATAATGGTAAAACAGATTTCACTCTCATTACTGTATATAATAGATTTTGGTCGTGACTTGCCGTCGGAGGCGACCGCCTCTCTTGATTAAAAGACTGGTTATTATTACATTTGTTGAACGCCCTTATTATCCATTAAAGTATAAGCAAATCAGAAACAGTACAAACAAATCAGAAAAAGCTAAACAGAAATCATTAGGGCTGTTGTTTTTACGAAGCTTCGAAATCAACTTCGAATTTCGAATTTTTCGAATTTCGAGTTTTGAATTTTTCAAATTTTGGTAACAGTTTGTTTAATGACACAATATTATTCATACAATTTTGTTTCATGTTAAAAAAATGAATGTGAAATAAGATTTTATGGGTATTAATACATATTCCTCATATTTAGTTGAGGTGAGAAGTGCGTTTTTACGTTTCTATTCTGGCAGAAAATCGTTTCTTATGAATTAAGGGAAGGTTACCGTTCATAGGCATTAAAACTGCGTCAAAATTGGCGAATTTTTTGTGGATATATAATGAATAATTATTTAAGCGGAAGTTAGTTTACATTATTGCCTCATAATCGAAGAATAATTTCAAATTTTTTCATTAAAAAATCCAAAATGGCGGCTATAGGTCTTATTAAATGAAACCGTGCCGCCGCGCACACCAGTTCGCGCAGCGTCCCACACCCTTGTAAGGTAATCTGAAATAAAAACGCTTTTCCGTCGGTTTTCCGACGCTTTTCCGTCGGTTTTCCGACGCTTTTCCATCGGTTTTCCGACGCTTTTCCGTCAGTTTTCCGACTCTTTTCCGTCGGTTTTCCGACGCTTTTCCGACGGTTTTCCGACGCTTTTGCGACGGTTTCTCGACGGTTTTCGTAAGGTTTTCTGATGGATTTTTGAATATTGTCAGATGATTTTCCGAAGGTTTTTCGATTGTTTTCCTATTATTTTCCGAAGGATTTCCGATGGTTTTTCGAAGGTTCTTGGAAGGTTTTCCAACGGTTTTTCCGACGGTTTTTCCGACGGTTTTTCCGACGGTTTTCCGACGGTTTTCCGACGGTTTTCCGACGGTTTTTCCGACGGTGGAGGGGCGTTCGGGATTCCGAACCGTTTCCGACACCACGTTCGGACTACGAATCCGATCCCGACACCGGTTTCGGGTTCCAAATCTAGTTCCGACCCCGGTTCCGGATTCCAAACTCGGTTCCGACACCGGTTCCAGATTACAAACTCGTTTCCGACCCCGGTTCCGGCTCCTTTTCTTTTTGCTACATAACAGTTCAACTTATTAATAAACAATTGATTTTTTTTAGAATCAAGAGTGATTGACTTTTCGTTCTTTTTCGTTTCCCTCAGAGCGAAACTAAAAAAACTTTAGTTTCCATCAGGAGGGAAACTAAAATCGACCGATATTTTCGGTTTCGCTCAGGAGGGAAATTAATGTTTTCATTTCGTTTCGTGGTCCCTGGTTTTCCGACGGGTTTTCGATGATTGTCTGAAGGTTTTCTGATGGAATTCTGAACGTTTTCGGATGGATTTCTTGTTTTTTGAAGGATTTCTGACGGTTTTCCGAAGGTTTTCAGACGGTTTTCCGAAGAATTTCAGACGGTTTTCCGAAGAATTTCAGACGGTTTTCCGAATGTTTCTCGATGGTTTTCCGACGGTTTTCCGATGGTTTTTTGGATGGTTTTCTGATTGTTTTCCGAAGGATTTCCTAAGGTACATCGTAGGTCCTTATTTTACGTATCAGCTAGATATTTATGTATGATGCATTTATTTATATGCCTTTTATGTTGAATTTACATTTTTTTAATATTTTTATTTTTGATTTTGTTACTTTTTAAACATCATGTGGGATTTTTTTGTTAACTTGATGTGATTTTCTATTAATAAATATTGTATTTTTGTACGTTCATTGATACTTCATTAACTTAATCCATTTTATACCACCGACTACACATTTTTGTACAATGGCCATACAATTACAGTCTACATACAAACAAACTAAAAAACGACATATTTTACGCCCAGACTATTCTCCAGAAATAGATTTCCGTGCGGAGCACGGATATTTAGCTAGTTCATTATATATCCACAAAAAATTCGACAATTTTGATGCAGTTTTCATGCCTATGAATGGTAACCTCCACTTAAGCCAGGGAATCCGTGTCGTTTGTTCGATTGAAAGCGTCGAATTTCGAAATTCGAAATTCAAAATTCGAATAATTCGTATTTTCGAATAATTCGTAGTTCGAATGCTTCGATGTACTTTTTACGAACTTCGATTATTCGAATATTCGAATGCCTATACATTCGAAGGAAATTTCCAACCCTACTAACTAGGGTTCCGCTATTAAAGTAACGAATTTTCGAAGATAAATAGATTTTTGGTTTTGTACATTTTCTAAAAATTATATATATTTATATATACATATATATAAGGATTTGTAGATTTTCTGAAAATTATATTGTAACGTGGTATTTCAGTTTTCGGATTTAAGGACAGGAAAGTTCAGAGAGAGCTTTTTTCTTTTTTTTTGAGAATTGATATCAATAAACGAACCAAGTAATATTAGATTTTAAAGGTCCGGCAACTCAAATTATATTGA
>JABFPB010001241.1:0-26771 GCA_022817645.1 Ceratoteleas bidentatus | reverse complement strand
TTTGCGATTACAGCGCTCTGTCCCGAATACAAAAAAATGCTTTAAATAAAATCTTCATAGTTTTTTTTTTAGATTCCGATTCTACAATAAAAAATAGGGTGTTCTATTTGAAATAACAAAGTTGCCCCGCACCCCTTAGAAGGGGGGGGGAGAGGGGTCTCAATCTTTACGTCACTCGATAGAGCACATCGACATTAATAAGGATGACAGGACGATAAGGAATACCTATCGTCCTGTTAAAAAATCTTCGCCTATTTTTGTTTAAAAAGGGATGTACGGGTGGTCTGAAACACTCTGTATAATTCCGTTCGTCGGGAACCGACGTTCTCAGGTAAAAATGGACATACATGGCGCATATATGTGACATATATGGTATTTCAAACATATATGTTCGCATATATAACCCATATATGGCTACACATATGACACATATATGGGTCATATATGCCAACATATATGTTGAACAAACCATATATGGGCCATATATGCGCCGTATATGTTAATACTGCCAAATATGTACCATATATGGGACATATATGTTAAATAGTCCAAAATGGCAATCCTCTGAGGCAAGCCTCAATTCTTTTTTGAAACGGTAACTTTTTTCCACCCTAATTATACAAAATTTAAATAGAATATAACATAACATATATACATAACATACCTAATTCTTCATTATTAGATCATTTCCTTACTCTCTGTTGTCACTTTCAGTGAATGAAATAGGTTTTTAGCTAAATGTTTGTCGATTTCTATTCAAAAGTCAAAATGACTGAGTCAGCCGACGTCGGCGTGCGACGTCGGCCCGGGGTCGCTCGGCGTTAATCGCCATTGTCGGGCCGACATTACAATACGACGTCGGCCCAATACGGAGCGTCGGCGGGACGACGCGATTGCTACCTGGGTGGCCGGATTAGCTACTTTTACTTTTAAAACTCTCCAGATTAGGAAGTTTCATTTTCAAAACTTTCCACATTCCGAGGTTTCACTATTAACACCCTCCAGGGTCCAATGTTTCATTTAAAAACTCGCTTCATTTAAAAAAGCGCGACCTCTAAACAACCTTCGATTGAGCTGAAATTTGACGAACCTTCATGAAATTGAACGGGCTATAACATACTAAATTATGAGCAGGATCGATAAACTTTTTTTTTGGATCTTGTGCTCTTCGGTAGAGTCGAGTGTAGTAATAAATTTCTTATATAATTTATATTAATCTTACTGACAATTAATGAAGGATTCTTACCATTGTACAATATTTATTTTTTGCAGAAGCAGTGGTGAAGCATTCGGATACTCCGAAGTGCTATGCCATCGACAGAGCCATTATGGAGTGGCTATGATTTGCTAAACATAGAAAACAAGTTTGCGAAGCCGTAGTCGATAACATAGACGATAACGAACGTGATATTGAGTGTTAATGAGTGTTAATGAGTTATGGGATATTTAGTTTTTGATTAATTAATTATGTAATGATTAAATCAACGTTGATTCAACGTTCCTGAAAACGTTGATTCAACCTTCCCCAACCCGGACATTCGTAAGTTGACTCAACGTTGAATTACTGATACAACAACGTTGAACCAATGTTGATTCAAGGATTTCGGGAATGTTGAATCAACGTTGATTCAACTAACGTGTTCCCTTAGGGAGAACTTCTTTCAGAATATGATATTTCAGACAGTTTACTACTTTTTTTATGAAGGATTTCCAATATTTACATATTATATCATTAAAAATGACTAAAATGAATAAAAGTATACATTTTCTTTAAAAGTCTGTTAAAGCAAATATGTTTGCTTTTGTTTTTTTTTTAAGGATAAGGTACACCCTAAAAATCAACTATTATACAGTTTAGAATAAATTAAAAGCAAACGTATACCTAGGGATAACTTTTTCCGTGGAATCAAATGTTGTGGTCAAATTAGTAAAAAAAATTGTTATTTTGAGGTTATGGTATTCAAAATTTCGAAAAAAGGATTGTTTTGAAGTATTGAAAGGACCTTTTTTATTAAATCTCTTCATTAAGCTGTAGAATATGAAATTTTACTTCAGAAAATGTCTAAGGGATATTTTTATTTCGAAATTCCTGAGAGAAGATAGAATTAAAACATTATCCTTATACGTTAAATTCTGATCAAAATGCAATTATAATTGGAATCCATGTAAGTTTGACTTTTAACGTACTCAGTAATATATTCAAGACGCCACTGAACAGTTCTGTAAACTTTCTATGACAAATAAAATTGATTTTCAATCCCGACAATACAGTTTATAATTGTTCGGAATTCAAATAAATCATTTTTTATGCCATGAAAAGTTTGCAAAACAATTAATTGGCGTCTTAAGAATATTACTGAGTACTTTAAAACTCAAACTTACATGGATTCCAATCATATTTGCAGAATTTGACGTATAATGACACATTTTCAACTCTATCTACTCTCAGGAATTTCAAAATAAAAATATCCATTAGACATTTTCTGAAATAAAATTTAATGCTCTTCAACTTAATGAAGAGATTTTTTCAAAAAAGTCCTTTTTTTGATGTTTTGAAAACGATAACCTCAAAATAACAATTTTTTACTAATTTGACCACGCCATTTGATTCCGCGGAAAAAGTTACCCCAAGAGTTATAGCAAAGGTATACGTTTGCTTTTAATTTATTCTAAACTGTAGAATAGTTTATTTTTAGGGTGTACCCTATCCTTAATGATAAATACATCCAATTTTGTAGTATCTTCCCTACAAATAATAAAAGAATACTGGAAATTTAGTACTTATGGAATTAATATTGTTTACTATAGTACAGTAATGTTACTTTCTATAGTATAAGTAGATAGTTGTAAATTTCGTACATGCTAAATTAATATTAAAGTTGGTCATTGATATTCCAGTTTTTGTATTCAATTCTATCACATTTCTTACAGTGTAAGTAATTTTGATTAAAAAGACATTCTAATTTGTTTTTGTAGATGCAGCGGAACGTTCGGTGCATAAAGTTTATATAACTTTATCTACCGTATTATAGTTTGACTTAATTTATGAGAAGTGCACTTAAAATATATATGGCAGTAATTCCCTTGCAGATTTAGTTGCACATTACGTAATGAAGGTTTATTTGTTAATTACAACAGATTTTATTATAAATATAATATTACTACGAATAGAACGCCCAGTGGGAAATTGTCAGAGTACAAAATTGCCAGTGATGAGCCAGTACTGGAATGATAATGAAACGCCAAAGTACAAACGTGACAGAGTCGTGCCACTACTGGGATATTTGTTCTTTTCCCATTGAGCAACTAAGGCTGAGTTTTTGCTTATGAAAACATTTTACTGTGAACTTGCAAAGGATGCAATGAACGTCCAATTTTTATTGCAATTCTAAATCAAAATTAAAAAAATCAAGCATCAATTATACTTCATCACAAATAATGATTTTTACATTTAAACGTAATAAGTAGGACTATGTAAAACAATGAAATTACATAAACCGTAAAACAATCTTCTAATGACACACATGTACTGTAGTTCTAACGTTGTGAAAATGTATTTGATTATCGAAGTGTCATCTTAACGATTCAGATCATTATCGATAAATTGACAAACGTCTCAATTGCTTGATTGTCATTAATAATAACTGACAGCAATTCGATTATTCTTAACGATCATCATAAGGTTTTATGTATTTTCATAATACAATTTATTCTTCTCGATTTCAATATATTTCATTATTTAACTAGTTAATTATGACTTCTGGAAAATAGGTTCGTCGATTCAAATGAGGAAATCGTTGAAAACATTTTTCTTCTCTAATTACAGCTATTATGCTACAACTATTCTGGTACACGTTTTTGGAGAAACTACGTACTCCAGATTTAATGCAGTTACTGTATCACACATTGTATAAATTTTTGTCCGCATAAAACATAAACATTAATCATCTTGAATTTAATAATTTACATAATTCCAATTAAAATCATATAATCAAAACAATTAATTACATCACCATCTGACATAACAATTTTTTACTCATTGCAACGCCCATCGAAATATTTCAGCAATAAAAAATACATTCGACTCTTTATGTAGAATATTTGTAATTGTTGCTTTATGTAAAACAATTTTATCACACAGATAATTATACACTTAACTCAATGTTATTCAAACATCAATTTCATTGACGTTCTACAAATGCCCGTTATGTCGCGCTCATTTATTCCCTCTATCATTTATATATCACAAATTGGCTTTCCTGTCATTAAATTTATTCACAAAATAGCCAATACAATGTTTCTGCGAACATTTTTACGGCTCATAAATGCGGGGACGTTTTCCCGTCGATTTCCACTCGACAATTGCGATATTCTAATCGTACCAATTGTAACTCCGCGAAATTGGGTATCACGAACGTAATAATTTTCTTCGTCGCTTAGGTAACACACTTCGCGAGCATTGTGCGGGCAAAAAGGAATTGAAAATCGCGGCACAGCCGCGTTCGCAAATCGCTCGACACCATTCATCCACTGAATTACGTTTTCACATTTTATTGGCGCCATATATCACGTTTTAAATAATACTGATCGTGTTTGGAGTGGTAAAATGCCATTAGAAAAGCTGGCGCCCTTTTTGCGCAAGTTCAATAATAACAGTTAATAAATTTATGTAATTTACTGTCAGCCGTAAAAGTACACATTTCGTAATTGCAACTGTTTGCAGTTTCGTCCGGCCGAGCATTTTTCATCGGAGCCGCGCGTTTCCGTCTGTCGCGAACCGCTACCTCAACGCCGACATTCATTGCAACAATTTCATCCAAACGACAAATGCTGACAAATTAATTAAGCGAACGCTAATTCGATTAATCTGATAATACGCGAATGCGGAATGATGAATGTAGGTATCAGGCGAGCGATCGTGTGTGAATGAAAAGAATACGTGAGGGCACCCTTGAATTAGCAAAAGAGGCTCGTTATACCCAGCTAAACAATGCCTCGGATAACAAGGCACCGCGTAAGCGATGTTTTATAGTTTAATTAATTTTAATTACAGCGCGCAATGCGAAATTAATAATCGCGGCGCCGCAATCGGGTTGGCTAAATAATTGCTCATTAGTCACCGGATTCACGAAAGTAATTGACTTTGCATACAGAAAACTGTTACAAAAATTATACAAGGCTGGGGAAATTTTACTGAACTGGAACGTACAGGTTTAAGAAAGGACAAATCGGATTAAAAATAATCCGACAATACGCACAATTTAAGATACAATTTTGTTTTGCTTTGAAGCGAGTTTATTTTATTTCATTTGGCCATTGCTTGGCGCCACACTGCAAGAACAAGTGTTTTAAATTTAAACACTTGGTAGTCAATTTTCAAACGTTTAGATGTGTTTAATGTAGCGTTTTCATACGAATATTTAGATAATTTCTGTGTATTTTTTAATGCTGCTCTAATATTAAAAAAATGTCTAAATGGGACCATTTTTATTAGAGTTTGATCGATAAAGGATCAGAAAACAATCGAAATCGAATCTGAACAGGTCCCATTTAGTTTTTAATATATTTAATAATAATATTAATATATTTTTTACATAAGTTTGATAAAATACAATTCTTTTCCCAAAACCTTAAAACAAAATGTTTGTTCTCTTGAGATATATGTTTTAATCTGTTTAAGCAATGCAACTTTCCAATTCAGTTATGTTCTACAAATTCTAAACTATTTGGCCAATCATTTGTGCTCCGCCGAAAGTCCAGTAGCCCGGCAGAAATTGCCATCCGATCGCTCGTTTCGATAAAAGAATTGAAATTTGGTCATCCGCCCGATGCTACGCCAATAATCGATCGCCGCCGACTGTGTCTATGTGTTGCGTTCGTTAGGGAACAATTTGATTCCGATCGGTCGTTTAAAACAATCGACGACTGCGAGCGGCTAGGCGTCGGGCACGCAACGCGGATAATATGCCCGAGCAAATGACACGCCAAGGGTAACAACCCATACTTAACAATCTGGGGGCAGCAAACCATCTTGCGAGTCGCGGCACGCAACTTTGTCTCTTTGATTATGGCCGCAGATTTGCCTCGGCCGGTGCACATTTTTCATTCGCCGAGGCCTCGCTTAACGCGCCGTAAAGATTTCCCGTAAATTACCTGATATCGCTTAATCTCTTTATTATCTGCTGCATTAGGCATCTTCTTCAACGTGCTATTTAGTGTCAAATGAATCTTTCAATTGACGTTTATGAATCGCTGATATTCGTCTGATTGAAATCGGGAAAAATGAAAAAATTTTAAAAATCAAATGTATTTTGATCTTTTGTTAATGAACCCACTGAAAATGATGTTTTACAATAAATTTTGTTAGATTTACAGAACATTTTGTATTATATCGTCCTATAACCTATAAATATCTTGTCTTGTTAGGAAACCGTTATTGTAACCTCTAAAAATTTGTTCTATATGGTGTCGTAAATTTTAGTAGATCATCAAGTAAGATTTACTATATCATTTTTTACCATCCCGAATCTAACAGACATTTTAAAATATAAAAATTGTAATTTGCTTCTCATATTTTTTTAAATTTTGCAATTGATATGTCTTAATAATTGGCATCTATCAAGTATTTTAAAATATCGAAACCATCTCACCTTTCCAAAAGCAAAAAGAATTTAGAAGAATTCTTTAGACATACCGATGCAACCAAAACACTTACCAGAACAAAACCCTTCGATCCTCGGAAAAAGGAGAGACAAAAAGAGGCAATTTGCGATAGCGTACACGTTTATAAAGCAATCCCTGACTACGGGCGGCTCAGTTATTGAAACGTTCTTGGGTTTCGTGCGCGAACGGGCGAAATGAAAAGGCAGCCGGGATAATAGAAACGGCGTCAGCGAAAAAGGGGGGCAGCCCTGAACGGGAAGAAAGGCCACGCCTAATTGCGTCCAATTTGCCGTCATTTATTAACATTCATCGTCGGCAATTCGCAATTGCACACGGTACCACCGTATATCACGGGGCCGACGCTACCGTTTCGCCTTGCCCCGTCGCGGGTCGACGTCTTCATCTCGTCCGCGATACAAATTGCGTACACGCCGTGTCCCGCGCGTTTTATGGTTATTGATAATGCAACGCGGCCATAAATATTGACACGAAGGTCATAATGACGCGCGCATTTTATGGACAGTTGCATTTTTCATGGCACCTAACTGGCGGTAAATAATATATCAATGTTGGGACACGCCGCGCAGGGGTGCCAACCTAGCCGCGATTGCACGCGAAGGTATTAATATATAATTAACTGGCAACGTCGCCGATCGTATCTGGGAACCTCCTTATCAGCGGCGGCCGATCGCCTTTGCGAGGGGACTTTTTCGTCCGCGCGATATTTCATGCGATGCGCCGCGTCGGGATTCGTTTTGCGCGTATTGGCAGCCAGCGCCACCGTGCGCAAAAAATTGATATTGGCGGTTCGTGCACGTTTTTGCCTTTTAGCGCGGCCAAAGCCGCGTGTGAACTGCGAGAGCCGAGCGCTCAACGCGTGTTTCACTTTCGAGCGATAATTCAGCGCACGCGGCCTTATAGAATTACTCGTCTAGGGCGAATGATTATGGTTTTTAGGCCGCGGCGGGTTTGAGGGGTTATTTATGGGGACATTCTTTACGAACGAGGGGAAGCGACTGACCCTTCGTCGAGCGTTTTTCAGGTGAGTCGGAAGACGAGCTGTCTTAATCATGTTTGATGGCGCGATTTGGGGAGATAAGGAAGAGATCGGGAGTATTGACAGTCTTTCTTGTGGTGGTTCGAGAAAGGAAGTTTTCTGGGGATCGTAAGGTGTGAATTCTTATTGACTTGGACGAGAGTGGGAGAGTGTTTTTTAGACACTTCTGTGAAGACCAGATGGGATACTGGGAGGATCTACAAATTGGGGATTTCTGACAGTCAAGGAAAGTTAGAAGGATGTAGCTAGGATGAATAATATGTGATGAAACTGACAAAGAACACTGACTTCCACTTAAACCCTACCAGGACACCATCTGGGCAATTGGATTGAGAATCTAGTATCTAACAATGATTTAGTATTTGGTTCAACATTTTAATAACGCGTTGATTGTCTCCATCAACACCAGCAAGAGTTGAAGATGTAAAACTGCCGATGATTCCAACCCATCAGTATTTTTCGCAAGTTTGACAACTTCATTCAGGACGGTTAATAGTACCAGAAGAACGAGTCATCGGGATTGATGACGGACAAACAAAGTTATGAGCCGAAAATAAATGAGAGCGCGAGCGAAGCATCCAGTGTGATTGAATCGGAAAGTTTTTATTATCGGGCGATCGTAAAGAAATGATGGTGACACGTTAAGATTTCCGACGAGGGAGCCCGAGAAAGGGGGTTAATAAAGTAATTTTGTCGGCACTCGTTTTCGATGGCCGGGTGTGAGAGGGAGAAAGACAGTGATTATTAAGCTGTAAGGCGTTAACTGGCATAAGGCGTCGGTAGGTGGATACGTTGCTTGCGTGCCAAACTGACTGCATTTGCATCTAGACGCCATCAATCCTCCTTACGCCCAGTTTACACCGCCCCGCAGATACGGCAGCCCTCTTCTTCGTCAACCGGCCCTGCTTCAACCACTTCGATTTAAACGAGTTACCGCAGAACACGGCTGACAGAAAGTCTCACTTGCGTTTCGTAATTAAATATAAATATTGACACCCCGAGGACAAAGACACGCCAATTTTTAGCACGGCCAATTCGGACTACTTTGAACAAGCCGAAAAACTAATTGAAGAACAAGAACTATAGATCCAAGTAATGAATGATACTTTCCTGAAAGGAATGATTCAAAACAGTATTAAATTCAAATTCTATAGTATCTTCTGACTTCAAAACCAACAACTAGGATTGACAAATGTTGATCCTTAATCAGAATGAAATCTCCGAAATTCTAAATACTCGATAACCACCTGATTGTATCATTTTCCCACACCATGTTGGAACCATACCACTATTACCAGTGGAGAGTCACACATGTCTCGTACAATTATCATAATGAATCAAACAACACGGTTCCCCGTAAAATTAACATTTTCGTCGCGATAGATACGTGTGTAGTAACAAGTCCGAGCCTGATGTTTCATCGAGCAAACCCATTGACACGAGTACAAGACATGCGACAAGATTTGACGAGGGTGCACGACACCGTTCGACACCGCCCACCTTTCTCGGCGCCGATCCCTTTCTTGCAGCGAACACGCGACCCAAATCGGCTAATTCGTTCCCGGTAAAAATTACAACGCGAGAATCTTCTATCCGCGAGTTGTTCTCGTGAAACGCATTATGTACATCATCGGCTGTCTCCCGTCGGGCGCTCGTTAGGCATTCGAGGCAGCGCCATTTTCGAGCTCCGTCGCGGCTTCCACAAACACGACTACTAAAAACCCTTGAGCGAGTTACCGTCTGCCTCAAATCATCGTCATTTTTTCCCCTCGGCCGTCTCCAAATGTAGGACAGGTGTTTTCTCGGCACGCGCGTGTCAAGACTGCGCATTGCTCGGTTTCGTACGAGTATCACGCTTATCGTGTTAGGCTCGAAGGGAGACGTTATTATGCAGACCGTAGAACAATTTTCAGTTGCGTTTGAATTTAGTTTATGAAAAATAATGTTAAGCATTGTTCATACGACTTTTTATTTGAAAAGTTGACAGGAGTACAGAGAAGTTTGTTGAGTTTCTACCACTTATATTATACTATTATTTATTAGCAAAAAAGTGACTGAAATCCAAGTAAAGATGTTGCATTGATATTGTTGCAATTTCTTAAATTGTTGGAACTAGGCGCTTTCTTAACTTCTGCGAAAAGATTCAACGATTTAAAATGTAGTATAATAATATTTGTCAGCTCTTAGTACGATTCTTTGTTATTAGTCGTTTGATTAATCGATACAGCACAGTGCCCTTTCCCAAACGCAGACCACGATCAAAAGTTAACGTTTCAATTACGCGAGATTACAAACAGCAGGTTCGAGCGTCTGTTAATTAATCGACGTTAATAAGAAGGAATGAGTGTATGTGTGGAAACATTGTTCACTATTCTGTGAATTACGTCGAACTGACGAGCCTTTAACCGTTCATGAATTCTGCCTACCTTTTTAAGAAATTAATTAAGATCAACACCGAGATACGCTCGAATTAAATTTATTTTTAATTTCAAGCGGAACATTGTTCACCCGAATGAATAGCTCCGCGCAAGCTTGGCACATTAAAGGTCTATTTCGGTGCTTTTTAAATGAGCTTGTTTACACTGCGCAAATAAACCAAGTACTTAGCATTTTATGTCGGCTTACCTCGGAGTAAACAGTATCGTTACAATTACAAATTACGTTTTCTCGGGTTCGCCAGCGAACTTCATGCCACGTGAAACGAGAAATAACAATGCTAATTAGATTCTCTTTCAAAACATAATATATTACGTGTGCGTCGCTTTTTCATTTAAACAATAATCTTTTCTAGGAGATATTTTACAAGAGAAATATGAGACATTATCAGGTTTCCAAAAAATTATAGAGTTAAAAGATTTTATTGTACAACGTACACCGTCTGAAATAGACCATGACAATTATAGTCTAGATTGTAGCCCTAAGAGTTTTAATGTTTCTTCGTTAACTGAAAAGAGCGTAGAAAAGTAAATGGATTATTTCAATCTAACAGTGAATCAAACCGAAGTCCATAATTAAGGGATTGTTATTAACAATCCCGTTGTCTGAATGCGTTTTATAAGTGCAATAATCTTCACGATTGTCGATACATAAGACTGAACGATATAATTTATCCTTTTAAGAGACGGTACAGTAACTTTATTGTCTAACTTATACTTGTAAATTAACTGAACTGGATGTATCAATGCATATAGAAAAATATTATTACACGTCAACATTATTTTGGAATTCATTCAGCCAAAGTAATTAGCTTTGCCTGTCAGCGCCTTTGTCTACTTTTTCTACTCCCCCTGTCAGTATTACAAGTCCTTCATTGTCTGGAACAGATAAACTTTGTTTCTTTCAGACAATTCTTTCTCGCAATGAGTCAACAGAATACAAAATATGAAGCAGTATTTAGTATTGTTTCCAATGGATCCATTATATGCTTCGTTCGATGGTTCGAAAGAAAAAGTCCACTGTTAAATAACAATAGAAACATCTGTACTTTTCAAAAATATAAATGGAACAATATATAAACAATATTTCAAATTCACATTTAACACTACTAATATCCTGCTCTAGTCTACTAGAACTAGAACTATCACTTGAACTATCAAGTATCACGAACCTATATAACCTCTGTTAAAAGAGTTAATTTCTTAAATTTTGCTAACTCAGTCCAAAATTATATTAAAATTCTACAACAACCAATATTTAAATATCATTCGGTCAAAGATTACCAGTTTTAATTCTGTATAGCTTTCCTCCAAATATCTTCGTTCGAACCATATTTCCAACTTTTTCCCGTCGATTTCCCCCTCCCGATATCGTTTCATCGCAAAACGTTTACCCTGAAAACCTCATATCCTAACCAATCGCCCTAATCACTGTCCGCCGTGAAATGAGCGGTCGCAGCATCCGAATCGCGGATAACGTATCAAAGCGAGCGATTTCTGAAAAACTGTAGCGTCACGTTCGGCCCGAAAACGGCGAAATTGGCGAGCTCGGCGGAGATTCGCAGCGCGGCCTCGACAATGCAAATGCGCGGCTTTCGAAAAGGTCAAAAGATGCGCGGCAACTTTCGGCCATGATGCTTTAGCACGCCTCGATCTGGACCCGAGCCACTGCGCTGTAATTCAATTTAATTGCATGTTATTTTGGATGTACACCAGCGGGCTTATTAGATGCCTCGAGGCAACACGCTATCGTACACTTTAACCGTAGCATCGCTGCGCGTGTTTTAATATCCGTCGTCTCGGCACGGCTCCCGCGAGAACCTTTCTCCTTTGGCGTGTTTATCCAGCGCTTAAGCCAATATTTCATTCGCGCGCAACTTTGTCGATTATGTCTATCGCTATTGCGCCCGATGACACAATCGTTGCGCGCGCGCAACCTGACGTACGTACGTGTTAAGACGCCGTGGCACATGTTGCGAGCGCGCACGCGAATGTGCACGCAAATTGATTCCCGGTATCACCCTCGCGTTGTTAAGATGCCTGCGAAACCCGACACAGAAACTAATCTGACAGCACTCACGGAGCGGCGTGTTTCGTACGCTCGATAAGCCGACTTTTTCGTTGCGGATTCGTGTTACGGTATCTTGTAGCTCGGACAAATCAGCGTGTTTGTTGTTTATGTGGATGCCGATGCGTATCTATGGTTATTTATACGTTCGACGAGAGGTTCGCGTTTGAAAAATTTTGCGAAGGACAGGAAGAGAGAAGGGTTTGGGTTGAAATTGAATGTTGTGTTGCCGTGGTGTTGTAAATGGGGTCAGAATCGAATGGGAAAATTATAATATAGAGAGTGAGATTTAATATACCGTAAAGCAATTGTGATGCATTGTGTTTTTAGAAGAGGTGCGGATGAAAATGGGATTTTTGTTTAGTAAGTCGGTATAATTGTAGACCGATTTTTTCCGAGGTCTGATTTTGTGTGGTAGGTCAGTGTTTTTAGATTGATATGATAATATTTGATCCGATATTTCTCGCAAGTTAAAGTTTGAAAATATTTAGAAACAAAGTTGTTATACATTTTTTTGTTATTAGTAGATGGAATCACGATGGATTTACTTCAAGTATTTAGTCGTAAATCAATTTAAACTGATTGAGGTATATTCTTTCGTTAGTTACATAACAGAAAACTTTTCCTAAATCAATGAAGTGGTCTTTGGCGTAGAGTAGTCAGCTTGAAAAATAATGTTGGAGATTATCTCATACGACCGAAGAATTTTGTTGTACAAATATTGTAATTGCTGTTATTATAGCACAAGAATAGCTAGAAAAAAGTCTATAACTTACATCAAAGTTTTATCAAGAAATTACTATAATTATTTTCTCTCCATCATAGTCTCTCCATCATAGATTTTCACTCACATATTTAAATAACATATGAATAAACTTAAGAATGCAAACTAAATACTCCTCAGTACACTTCCTGAAACAGTCTATATCAACTTTATTTCATCAATGTCTCTGTAAAAGGTCATATTTGAATTACATAAAAGACAACAACTATCACATTTTACGTAGAAAAACCTCAATGTAACAAGAAGAACTATTTCAATGTAACTAATAAACGTACATTTGATTTAATCGCTGAAAAATCGATTTTCTCCAAAAAAACCACAACCATTACCTTAAACACATATGAATGACAACTTCAGTTCAAATATATGAATAAAAACTTAAAACCATCAACTAATGTCCACTCCATTCCTCCTAAACAAAACATAAAAAACGTCGACTGTAAATCTAACGTTCCCGACAGCGCAAAACAGCGCTCGAACAAAAACGGTTTTCAATTAAAAGAACAAGGCAGCGTAAACGCGAGTCGAGTAACGGCGGCCGTCGCGCGGCATTGACGCTGCTCGGCTCGGCAAATTGTTTTAAACACGCTCGCGATGCAATTTTGCCCCGACGACAATATTTCGTCCCGCCGCGCTTCGCCGTAAGTAAGCGATTAATTTCAGACACACCGGTTCGAAAATTGGCCGAAACTGTTGCAGATTATGTTGTAGTAGTTGCGATCATTATGGCGAGGCGTCGGGGCCTTTTATTGCCGGCCATATTCGCATAACACGATGGGTATAATGACGCCGTAAAAACGGGGTTAGTTCGATCATTCTGCGCCGGCTTTTTTCATTCGCGTGCAATTCGCGTGCAATAAACAGGATGGGATTTCCATTAACAGATATTCTACTAGGATAAACACGCCGTGCGCTGGACAAGTAGAGACGTATAATCGCCGGAAGTGGATAACGATCGGCGCGGCCCGAGCCCTCATTTTCTGCAACGTGCAAAGTGTTGGCCCGAGTTTAATTAATAAACTATGCGCGCAATGCAAAAATCATTGTAATTACCGCCAGTGTCGCGCCTAATCCAAAAGCTACGCGTCTTTCGTAGCCAGAATCAATTTTACCAGGCGTCACTTTTCGAGACCGATCGCCGGAAAATCGAACTGATACCGTACCGATCACGATAGCCTCGGACCGGATCGGCGAGTGTCAAAAAAGGTCAAGTTTTCCCGCAACACCCCTTTCGATTGTGCGGTAATTAAAACGCGTCTAAGTCCTACAAAAGTTCGGTATCGTTTTTGTAGGACTTAGACGCGTTAGGACTTATCGTTTGTAAATCACGCAGCCGGGGCGCGCGCAACGGGCGTTGATTCACGTGAAAGCGAGTAAATTATATTCAGATTGATCGGGAGATTGTAACCAATCGCAGCTGAAATAAGCAGCCGTAAAATAAGCGGCAATTAAACGCGCGGTAATTATTTTTTAATGAACGGCACAATTGAATTCGCGACGAATTCGGCGCCCGGCGATTATTCAATCATTAACATTAATCTTCTGTCACATCGTATTTCACGACGATTTATTGCTGTCGGGGCTTTCCAAAATGTAATACAAAATGCGCGCATAATTGCGCCGCTGACGAGCGTCGTCCTAGAAGCGCGTTCTCGGAGGTGTTGCTCGCCGGGATAATCCTTCAAGCTGCCACCGTTGCTGGCTCGGTCGGCCGCTTATTACGGATTATAGATTATCAATAATGAAAGGCTCGATCGATATATATATGCGCAGCGGTCTCGCTTACAAGACACGATCCATGGGCGGACTTAGGAATAAATCGCATCTAATTACGAGGATTAATGCGCCGGGACAATTTTTTTGCCCGACGGCGATGCAAACGACGACGTCCGCGAGCTTCGGCTCCTTTGCACGCCGATTTCGCGCAAAGTGCCGCTGCGACCTTTACGCGCAGCGCGGCCGTTTAATCTCGGGACGTTATTTTTCGTGCGCGGCGTGTCGCGCGGCGCAAATTGCGACGCATGCTACGCTTCGCCAGGCGGCCTTCGGTCGCAAGGCGCGATTTTTCGATACGAGACTGTGTTCGCCCGAACAAATTGTATCGCGATATGCGCCGCGGTGCCGGCTTGCGCGCGATGATACGGTTGTTAACGGAGGCGCGTTTGATGGATTAACATTTTTTAAGGAAGGGCGTGGCGAAATTTTAAGAGTTTCACGGGTTGGACGAGTTTTGTGGGGGAGGGGAGGAGGCTGGCTGGGTTTTTTGATGAAAAGTTTTGCGATTTTTGTTTGGATGAAAAGGGGGATTTGGTTTGTTAATTCGATGCGATGGATGACTGCGAGCATTGCAAAAACTAGTGGTTTTATAAGTGTTTTAAAGTAACACGGCAAATTTCTTTATAGTTTATTAGCTGTAGGCAGAATATGGTAAAACACGTATAAGGGTTTTAAAAGCAATTTAAATTTTTAAATTAAAACACTTTTAGCGATTTGCATAAGATTTAACATGGAAACATATAAAACACGTAAAAGTGTTTTAAACCCGAGGACAGATGAGTTTTAAAATAAAACGCTTATTACCGTGAGGGAGCATTGGCATGGTGGATCTTGCAAGATGTCATGGAGTTTGTGTAATATGTGCAGTAAAAAGAATAACAATTTTTGGCAATCTCTACGAATTAAATAACTGTGGAATATTGGAACTAAAATGAAAACGATTATAACACGTATCTTAAAATGAAAATTGTGTCTTTGTAATAAAAGAAAGCAGCAAGAAATAGGATTAGGTGATTAAATAAACTATTTCCCTCTAGATTATTTTAGGAGCATATACAAAATATAACTTAGATGATGAAAGAACTTACAGTTTGTGACACATTTATGTTATCCAAACATCACTATAGCACTTACAAAAACGTTATTTAAATGTTGAAAGATTATGATTTCTCTCAAAAGAAAATATTTTGGCCAAAAATTTTCAATTCAGAGTAATCTAAGGTAAATGTCCCAATTTTTAAACACCTCAGCCCCTATTTGTAAACATTTCACTGAAGCAATTCTAAATTACAAACTCTAAAATTACAAATCTGAAATATTTTAGAAAGTTTCATTCAGATTTCTCCAAATGTAACCTTCATTTAGATTAGGATGTATTTTTTAAAACAATTATCGATGAAAAGTTTACAAAATATGACATCCTCCTTATATATAAAAATTGTTCTAAAATTATTTATGTTGTATGAGTAATAGAAATGAAAAATAAAACGATGTAGAAATTAACTAACAAAACCTCGCATGTTACCTATTATTCAAGTAGTCTTATTAGTTTATTTTGGAATAACATTCAGCATTAATTTCTAAAAAAGTGAAGTTGATGAAATAACATGACCAGAGAAAAAAGTGTGAGCACAATGTGATCATGAAGTGGTCATCCCTTTGATTACTTTATGCTTCCTTTTTTTGAGGCTTTTTATGATCAGTTTGGGAATTATCATAAAATTATCATAAAATAATCAAAGACGAGTTTTCGATCATTTTGTGACCACAAAAATGTAAAAAAATCTTAAAAATGAGATCATAAAATTATCAAATGAATGAAATCACTTTAAGATTACGAAATAATCATACTTTTTTTCAGAACTCAATTTTTCAAAACTTTATTTCCATTTCCAAAATCAAATATTACGTCAATTTTTTCTTAACTCCTAAACCTGTCTCTTAAACCCAATACCAATTCCTGTTCTAAATAAAAACTAATCAAAAAAGTGAGCTTTCGAATTACTTAGCCCCCCCTTCAATATACTCAAAACCGTCCCTTCGTCCGCTCGTCCAGCGCGTCGCGCCGCGACGGCTCGAAATTTCGCAAATTTCCATATCAATCGGCGCGTAAACAAGCGTCGCTATGAGTTATGGCTTGTCACTATAATTTATGCCGATGAATATGTAGAATGTGTATAATTGTTCACTTATTGATATATACACGCGCGTGTATCGCTACTCAAATACGCGCGCTGTAATAACGTCCGCGACGCCGCGCAATGATAAATCGGCCGCGCTCTCAATTTAAAAACTATATATCCCGGCCGATACTCCGTCGCTCATTTGCGATGCCGATTATTATTATCGTCATTAACTATTTATTTTTCGCCCGCGCTAATTACAGCGCGCCGTTCTGCGGTGCCGTCGCATTCGCCGCGGGAACGACCGCTTCGCCCGGAGCGAAAGCGAGTCCGCCGAGGAAACGGCACCATAAAAATGAGACTGTAAATCGGCGCTTTTGCGCTCGTCCTTTTAACCCGGCCAAATTGAATCGCGAAATCTTTATATAACGCGGCATTATGCGAGCAGAAGCGCGGTAACACGCTCACACACGCGATCGCGTTTATCGCCACGACGCCCGGCGTATTATCTAGCGGCGAGAGTTCGCGCTGATGTCTTCTTTGACGCGCGTATCTGCCGCCCGACGATACGAACAAATAGGCTTAATTAAAACGGTAACTCGGGGCCGCGCTGTAAAAGTCGAGATTATTTTCGATAAGCGCCGTCTCGTGTGCTTTGCATACCAATAACGCCGGGATTTGCATTCGCAAAGTCGATGTCGTCAGCCGATGCACCAATTCGCGGCTATCGGCCTGCGATTAGGCCGCTGTTTTTCGGCGTTTTTGCCGGGCCAATGTCACTCGGGACGGCGAAAAGTCGCACCGCCGAGGACCGTTTTGCAGCGCTAATTGGAACGCAAATTTTGTAACATTTTATCTGTCACTTAATGACCGCTGCGGAGAGCTAATGGAGATTAATTCTGCTGGATTGAAATTATTCAATAAAATGTTTGTGATGAACTCTCGGTTTATAATCGGTTGTGAAATTTATGAATGTGGCGCTAGATTGTGGGAGTTGGGCAATAAGGATGAAGTATTATTTTTTCGGCTGGTATCGATATTCGATTACGTAAAGTGGCTCAAACTTGAGTTCCCACAGTGACTAACAAGAGCCGCGTAGACCCTACCTAAATCTAATACGACAATCTGTCCTCCATCACATGCGTCAAAATTACGCGTATCCTACCGTAACGTAAATACATTTGCCTGTAGTCGGCGATAAAAATAAATTGTCGAGGCGCGCGGGTCAATCATAATTTTCCATCTTTTATTCAATTCCGTCGATCGCGGCATTAGCATACATACAAGTCCAAAACAATCGGGAAGCTAGATTCCTTAGCCGATAAGTCGGATTCGTAGTCGTAAAATCATGAAATTCCATGTTTATTCAATATCCGTAGCGTTTCGGGGTTTTCTTATCGTGCTGGGTCAGGGGCGAAACGAGGGACCCTTCGACGCTATGAGGACCGTTCGTTTGATCGTGATAAGACGCGCACAAATTTTTCGCAATTTCGCCGTTCATGTTAATTTTACGTCCTCGCGTTACGCTGGCGCATCGAATCTTATACTTATGATTCAATCTCTTAACGTCACTGCTCTGACTGCTCCGCTTCTGGTAGCTTACAATTATTGTCGACTGTTCGAAAACAATTCCTCGTCCAATTACTTTCGAAATAATACCCACAAAACGTCGCGTGCATTATGCACCAACATATTCTATCTTCCTTCCCCAATTATTGCAATTACTGCTATTTACATCGATTTTAATATTCAAGCAACAGACTTAGAAATTACTTAGAGATCGATTCACAATGTGCAATGTTAAACCGAAATTGCTCGATATCAATTCTTGGAAAGAATTTCTTTTGATATTCACAGCTCCTAGAAACTATTTCGAAAGTCACGAGGCTTCATCGGGTGTCGGGTTAATCAATAAGTTGGGAAATAAATCAAATTCACTTATAAACTAGGGTCTAGATTCTGGACGATCTTGATTTATTCTTCAGTAAACAGCATTTGACTAACTCCCTCTAAACTCTCTCTAGAAGATCTAAACTACTTTCGTATAATTTAAATGATTATTCTTGATAGTGTACTAAATACTGTTTCGCTGATAGTTTCAGTAAATAAGACATCGACAGGAGCAATGCGCCGTCGATGTAAGCTTAAATAATGAAATCGTAAATAACGGAAGAACAGGTTTTCCCTTGACATAGCACGCAATACAAGTAGCTAGACAATCGAAATAGGGTATATTCTGATACAAATGGGCAACTGTTTAGCATTAATATGACGTGTATCGGGGAAATTGACGATGTATTGTCAATTTTTCAGGCTGTGATGGTGAGTCGGACGAGGGTGGAAGCAAGCGGAGGAGGAGCAGGACTAACTTTAATAGCTGGCAACTGGAGGAATTGGAGCGGGCCTTCCTCTCGAGCCATTATCCTGACGTATTTATGAGAGAAGCATTGGCTGTGAGACTCGAGTTAAAGGAGAGTCGTGTTGCAGTAAGTATCTCCAGATTACCGTCACCGACAATTTGTTGTTGTCACAATAGCAGATTGTAACATTTCTCTTTGCTCCCGCCGCCCTTTTTATTTGCGGCCAATTAGTGACAAATTGCCGTCATTGAGTCACGTCCGCTCTGATCTATTTTCCCGACAAAGTTATTCGGGATTTTGACGTGACGCAATTTAAAACGCTCGATAAACAATTTCATAGAATAAACTTTAATGAACTTCAATTACGGAAGCTGCGATGCATTTTGCAACGGAAAGAATCAAAGTTCAAAATGAAAACGCTCTTCTTCCAGGCTGAAACTACCATCAAGCAAATCGTTAGTTTATATCGTTCCGATCTGCGATTATATCGTTTTCTTTTGCGACGACAAGTCGTCTTTTGGATATTAGAGGCCTTATAATTATGTCATATGTAGGAACAGCCATAAGAATAATTACCATAAGAATCGCATAATTTTCGATTACGCCGTAAATTGCAGCGATGTTAACAGAGGAATCCTTTCAGTGATCAGACACGTTCGGATAACGTACGAGCCTATTATCTGGATCTATTTTAAAGCGCCGGTCCGAGTCGATCGGGGGTTGATAGCCGAAATCCAGGGTCCGGCGCGGCGCTTTCTTATATCCCCCAGGGTGTAGTCAGTGCATCTGTTTCGCACTACGCTTTTCGTGTCGGTGGCCGGCGTTTGTTTCGTTTGATTTAGCGCCAAAGCGAACGAGCAGTCGGATTGAGTGATTATCAAGAAACAGTTTGATGCTCGTCTGTTTGCAGAAATTTCAGCGTAACCCCTAATTTGAATAACGCAATGCCCGGGCATGCAGCGTTACCCGGTCGGGCATGAAAGAATTTTGTGCAAACACTGTTCGCAGATCTCGGCGCGCGATTGCGACTTATCGCGCTTTTTTCCGCCTTTCGTTTTAGCCGCTAGCAGAAATAGTCGAAATGCGCAAATGTAGGAAATAGAAATCGCGTTCAATGAAATTCAGGCTAGGCTTACTGTCGATCGCCCACGTCATCGTTCGACTTAGGGTTGTCGCTCTCGAAGATACCGACGATCGCGTGACTCACCGAAAAAACAAGCGTTTTGGCACATTTCGGCCATTTCGACGACGAAACGAGAACATATGCCGGTAAAAGTTATGTAGCAGACTTGCAGTTTGTAACTGTTAACATTTGTCACAACTGTTGTGTAATTGTACAGTATGGTCCTATGAAAGTTATAGGGCTGAAATTGTCTGAGAAATATCAGAACATTTTTTTCGATTTGACGAAGAAAGTGATGTGCGACAATTATAAGCAACTGTTATTACTAGTGTTATCAGGAAACAAAAATCCATCTCTTTCAGATCTGTTTATTTACAAAAGTCGGTTAATATCTTTTGGATATGTATCAACCACCGAGAAATTACCCATACTTCGTGGACATACACACATAGAAATCTGTTACTCCGATAGTACACATTTGTGACGTGCGCTTATAGTAAATGATTTCTGTAGTAAGAAAGTATACTATTGTAGAAAGGAAACACTCCATACGCAAAGTGTTAACTACATTCGATGCAGTGCCACGCTCTAACAGTCACTCCACCAACAGTAGTAACAAGAAATCCTTACCGTCATAGAAAGGATTCTTTGCTATTGCAGTTGATGGAACGTTTTAAATATATAGCATGATCACTATAATAGCTCATTCATGATACTGTTGTTGTTATGTATAATAACGAGCTGTGACAGTTAGAACAGTTACAGATTTCTTTCCGTGTATGAATACATAATAATTTAGTTTTGATAGCATAACCAGCCCTTAAATCCGCATAGAATAAGTCGTCTGGCAATATTACAACATAGTTGTTTGGGCAATAATTGCATGCCAAACATTTTGCCACACTACCTTTACGGCAGGAACCTAGTGATAGTTTGGCACAGCATTATCATGCAGACATCTATGTCGGAAAAAAGAAGTTGCTTCCATAACTTCGCAAGTTTTATTCTAAATTCTAAATCACACAGTTTTTGTCTAAAATTGTCGCAAATTGTCTGAATTAGACAAGCGATTGTCTGGGATAGACAATTTCTTTTTTCAGTGTGATTCCAAACACTTGCTTGCGCAGAATGTGCATTTGTTAACACTTCATCTAGTGTTCATTTCCCTATATAGTCATGTGGTGGCACTCAACAGCAAACCCGAGGATTCCGCAAGATTATATTTCGGTGAACAAACGCAGTACGGCACGTGGATATCGGTCGACGGCGGAGGGAACTTCGTTGTCGAGAGGTGGAGTCGCCGGGACTAGGAAGGGTGACCCCCAATTTCACGGCCCGTAGAGCCAGGCCTTGTGCGAACTTTGCCCCTCGCGTTGCCCGGCTTTTGCGCCGTCTCGTATGAGATATTTATATTTATGCGTTTAGGTACGTGTCGGCCGTCCCTTCGGAGACCGCAGATCAGCGCCGGATAAACTCGGGTCCGGTGACAAGCGACGCGCTCGCTAGTGAGATAAGACTAATACGCCGATAATGAAGCCTTTGTCGCGGCGGCGAATCTGCCGGACGATGAAGAGATCGGGCACAGCTGTTCCGCGATAATTATTCTTTATCGCCGCGCGATTAAACGTTCTCCTGCTTGGAATCGCAGCCAGGGTTTTCGGGGAATTTGCTGTCGTATGACGCGCGACCACTTATTATGTGCTGGACATGGCGTTGAAAAGGTTTCCGTAGATCTTAATTGAGGGTGTTCACACCGAGTGATTGTTCGATGGGTATCTTTAGTGGATTTGCAGTTGGTGGCTGCTGTTAGATATTGGGGATTCGGAATGTTCCAGTTTGGCTAGGAGGAACGGGGAATTCTGAGATAGCTTTGGTGGACTGATTTATACAGGAATGAATTAACTTTAGTTCGGTTATAATCGATGTGACATTAAAGGTAGTAAGGTCTGCAGTTACTATGTTGGGAAGGCATAGCAGATTTTTGGAACAATTGAATAAGGAGCTGAATGCTTCAAATCCTAAGTCATCGTACTGAAACTGATCCTTCTAAATTGAAAATTGAACTTAATTCACTTGTCAGAAACACAACCATTTAAGTAGTATACCAAAGATGCCTTAACATTTCCAGTCTTTTTGCCTTAACAATCGAGAGATTCTTACATGACTTCTCAGTGATTTGAATGTCTTTGATTCTCCAAATATCAACTACCACTAGTTTCTGTTCATATTTGAAAATTCCAACTCTGATTCTCCTCGTCAATATAACGATCCTCCCATTTCAATTTTGTCGAATTCCAACCAATCTCTCTAACATTCTTCTCCAACTATTCCTCTTCTAATAGACCTACGAAGTCTCTACATTAAAAATCCCGGAACGGAAAATCCCGGCATTAAATAAACCCAAATTACAATTAATTTCGCCGGAACAACTCGAGACGTCATGCCGACCCATTACCCAAAGACTAATGTGTCGCCGTGGCTTAAGCTAAGCGTCATTTCGCCCGGCTTATCAAGTAGCACTTGCTTTTCGCGAGCAGCTCGTTAATCAACGGCATTTTCGAACTAAACACTTCGGTGCGAAGCGTGTCGCGAGAGCCGCGAAAGGGCTTAAATTAATGCTTAATGAGGAGCGCGGTTGGCTAGTTGGCGGGGTTCGCGCTCGGGTCGCCAGCTCGCGTGTTCGGCCACGTACGACCAGGCGGAGTTGCGACGTCGTAAGAGCATGCGACCAGGCGAGGCCGACCAGGACGAAGGGGGAGATAGATCTATTGATCCTCGGTTCGCGTGAGAGGCCAGCGCCACTTACGGCCACCTCCCTCAACTAATGTCTTCATCCCTTGGCCCTGCTGCACTTGTCGGCCGACTCATTCCGTCCCTTTCGCGCGAACCAAACGCGCCACGCCCCGTCTCACTTTCCACGCCACCGTAAAATCATGTCCACAACGATTTCTCGGCGCTGTGACCTGTTGTGCCTCAGGCTGACTTTTATGACAGCCAGGCAAGTTCGGGTTATACGAAATTTGCATTTCGCTTGCGCAATCGAACACTTGCTGGTGGCGATTTAATTGCGGCACAAGTGAGGAGAAAGGTTTGGAATTGTGATTGATTCGGGAGGTGTCTGATTAGAGGTGAGAAGGAGAGTTCGGTGGGGGTGTTGGAGAGAGAAAGTGGTGGTATCGATTGGGATTGGATCGAGTGGAGTTTTCGGGTTGGGAACTTCGAGACTGATCGATAGTTGAAACTGTACAGATTCGGCGATTATCGCGGGGATCGATAGGGGATTGTTAGGGACTACAATTGCAATCGCCCGATCTTTCAATCCGGAAACAGGGTTATCATTAATTTATAATTGAGGAAAGTCGGATTGATAACATCTTAATTTCATTATGAACTACATGTAAATACTAACGCAACATGGCGATCTGATTAAACGTTTATATTTTATTAATGCTACTCGGATTGACATATATAGATAAAAAGTTGAAGTTCGTGGAGTATTTATGGGTTAATGATAACAATACGGGGCAATCGGGTCGAACACAACTAATTAAAGTAACGCTACACCGTTTCAGCAGATTATTTTGAAGTGATAGCTACAGGGTGTCATTATTTGAGCAACTCTATCACAGTCTACCAGATCACTGTCATTTTGTACTACAAAAGTAATCAGAGCATAACCCCTCTCAATTTGCATCGACTTTACATCATACTACGTACAACTTCGCACAGGATTATCATAATTTATTATCTTCTCGTCATTTTTTTGGAATTTTTATTGATTCGCCTTTGAAGTGCATTAAAGTTTAACCGAAAATGTATTCGCCACAGTATAATTGATTAAGCCGCAAGCTTGACTGATTCTTAATAAAGAAAACAGAAAATACCTTGACAACACTATTAACTGATCGTTTACACTTTCACATGTATTTGAGAAGGAATGCAACGTTGTTGCAGGTATGGTTTCAAAACCGTCGGGCGAAGTGGAGGAAAAAAGAGCATACGAAAAAGGGCCCGGGTAGGCCGGCCCACAACGCCCATCCGCAGAGCTGCAGCGGCGAACCGATACCACCGGAAGAACTCCAGCGAAAAGAGCGTCAGAAGGAGCAGAAGAAACTCTTGAAATCATTGGAGCGTCAACAACGAAAATTAGCAGCGAAGGTAAACGACTTTTTACGTCAACCTCATGCATGCAATCACAAAACTTTCTGCTAATTTCTCTTCTAAACTTGAAACGTTTTTCAAAAATCTAAGAATCAATTTTAATAAACGTAAGGCGAAGCGTTTTGGATGTTTTGTACAGAATCTGGAAATGTACGAAACGGCGGACAATTTCTGCGACCTATGGGAATTTTAAGCCGCAATATTACGCGCGAGTCGGACTTTTTTGACAGGACGCGGTGTTTTGTAATTTCGCGATAAAAACACGTCGGCGGCAGTGAATGATAGCTCGTGTGCCATACTTTTTAATTCGCAGAACGCGAGTATATAACTTACGATAAATCCTTTTTTAACGTTTCGCAGCGGCGCTTGTCAGTTGCAGATAAAAAACGCAATCATCAAGCGTTATTCGGGTTTACTTTTTGCTCGCGTACACGTCATAAATTGTTCGTGTGTCACTGTAACTGGCGCGCCACAATCGGATTTTAAACTTATCCGTTTTATTTAGTCAAATGATGAATCTTCCCGCGACCGCGACTGTCTAATATTTTAATGCGCGCTTAATGCGTAACGTTTAAAATAAAATTTTACGGCTGGCGCGGCATGAATATTTATTTCGATTCGCCGAACTTCGCTCGAATTGCTAATGAAAACTTGACATTTAACGTGAGAATAACGTGGAACGGAAAAATCCAATTAATCTGCCACCTAGTGTTTTGATTGCACTTTTATCCGCGATGGTAATTGTACGTTGAGTCGGGATTTGTCCAACGAGAACAGTGACACCGAATCTTTCGCACGTAATCATTTTATAATGAGAAAATTAATTACATTAGAGTGTCAATCAGAATTAATCTGGGTCTAATGCGACTTGACACATAGCGGCGGAATTAGCACCGCCCACGTAAACAACTTCGGCCATATACACCGAGGAAAATAAGGAGTTCCAAGATTAAATCGTTATATCGAGAGGAAATTGAGTATGAAATACTTAATTCAGCCCCCACGTGAATCTTAACAATGTACGAGGCGTTGCGCAATTTGAGTGCGAAATAAATTGAAAGAGTCACACATCTCTCTTGCCGATTTATTGTTCTGCTGCGGTTGAAACGAGAACCGGAGCTCGAACTGATTGCGGCGGGCGATGAAAAGTGGATCGCACTTAACAATGTCGGAGGAAGAGATCTTAGCAAAACGCAAATTGTTATCGGGTTCTTTCGGATCTAAATTACGAGAGTTAAACTGTTATCTGCTTTTGGTTCGAAAGGTGAAGACGCCAATTGACGGTTTATAAGTTTAATTTCAAATGCCAATAGCAACGGATTGCGAAATGGATAAAATTGAAGATGAAAAACTAGATAGCAAAATGTCAACGGAGAAGGATAGTGAATTTAGAGAGTTGTTTAGGCGAGATATTAATTAATTGTAGATTTCTTATCGCTGTGCATAATTCTATTTGGTTTCGGATTGGGGAGATCGTATGTTTGATTTTATTTGAAAATATGACACTGCAACTAATTTACCTAGAAATAAATGTCTGTATATGAAATACTTTGCCTGTGTAACATTATTTGTTGTATTGCTTTATGTTCTGCTGGTAAAGTATGGAGGCGGATATAGCTGGAAAACAAAGTTAAATTAGATTGAAACATAAATATTATTGGGCAAGTTAGATTTAGTTGTAACAGTTATTGAAGAAACTTCATAACTCGAAATTTTGTTACAAATATGATTGCAGAATGCGAAGGATATGTAAAGTTAAATATAGATAGATCCAGGCCTATCCGACCTGGCAATGCTGAGCGTGTAAATCGGGTTTCACGTATGTGATGAAAATCCGCTAGAGGCGCTGGTATTGGCGCTCTTGATGTTTGATGCCGGTGATTTAATATCAAAAAATAAAATATAAAAAAAATATAAAAATATTGGATTGGAGGTGTACAACTCCAATCCCAGAAAATGCACACATTTACTTCACTCTTAAAAATATTATGTTTATGATAAGAATACAATCTTCTAAGTATAAATCTTCTAATACTGCAACGCTACCTGCTTTCGTGAATATTTGGATGACGTTGAGAAACTAAGGGTTCTTATGCTCAAAATAAAATTTTCTTCGAATGAAACGATAATAATTGAAATTGACCGGAAATATTCTTATAATAAGAGGATTTTATTCTCACGAATATCCAGTTCTAAACGTTTTCAGAATCACAGAACAAAG